>WEKY01035189.1:0-13317 GCA_013390045.1 Picathartes gymnocephalus
TCAACTTTAGAGAATGCAGAAACTCCATGCATCACTTAATTTTAATAGGACAAATAGAAGAACAGGAATCCCATAGACTGCTGCACCCCCAGAATTACTATTTGTGTATCAATTAGCTGTCTTTGTTGTATCTCATACTGTGTACTGCAGTATGCCATGAAAGATTCAAAAGCTGTACATACACCAACAATCGAATATGGATTTCACAAGAAAACCACAAGGCAACACTCAGGATACTCTGCCATAAGAGCAAAGCCATGCTTTGTAGTTCTATGCTGAGCTGTCAGAAAGAGTACAGCACTCTGGACTCAGACTCACAGTAATGGGAATGGAAAGTTCCCATTCTATGAAAGCAGGGGAGCTGCAGCTAGAACAGAGGCTGATTGCACACAGCAGCATACTAAACAGACTAAGACTAGCTTGCTTTGAATCCAAACATAAGCAACTTGATACAGTACAACTGTATGAGCATTTCTATAAATGCAGTGCTACCATTACTGTCCCCATCTTGTTTGTGTCACATCCTCCCATCAGGTCACCTCGACCTCAGCAACTAGGACCATCAAGAACATTGTGAAGCTAGCTATACGGCATTTGCTCCATGGTACTGCATATTGCAGCTAATTTAGGATAAAAGTGTTAAAGACTGACTGCTTTGAATATGTAATGATAATAGTTAGTAAGAACTAATGAATAACGATAATTAACATGTAAGAGCTAATTATAAGCACAAGGTATACTGCTAACAAATGTCAGCCTCAAAGCTTTCATCAAAGTTTAAAATTGACCTGATGTCAGTCTATATATGCATACATATTTAATTGTGAAACAACTTTTCTCCTGCAATTTAAACTTTTAAGACTTTATTAGACTCTACTCACAATGCAATCTGGGTTCTTAAGTATCTGGACACATGGGGTAGCAAGTTCTGTTTAATTGGTCCTCTTAACTGAGGAATGGTAGACCAACTGAGTGGAAAGACATGGCAAACAGACTAAGTAGCTAAAGTATGCTAGAAGATTTGATCTAAACTACATTGATTAGAATTCAGGAGGAACATGGCAAAAGCAGCAACTGAAGTTCACGTCTAAAGGAGGAGCTGAGGTCACTTGGTCTGTTCAGCCTGGAGGAGACTGAGGGGAGACCTCATCGCAGTCTACAACTTCCTTGTGAGGGGAAGAGGGGCAAACACTGATCTCCTCTCTGGTGACCAGTGACAAGACCCAAGGGACTGGCCTGAAGTTTTGTCAGGGAAGGTTTAGGTTGGATATTAAGATAAGGTTCTTCACCCAGAGGGTGGTTGGGCACTGGAACAGGCTCCCCAGGGAAGTAGTCACAGCACCATGCCTGAAAGAGTTCAAGCTTTTGGAAAACACTCTCAGGCACATGATGTGACTCTTGGGATGTCTTGTGCACGGCCAGGAGTTGGACTCAATGATCCTTGTGGGTCCCTTCCAACTCAGGATATTCTATGATTATATGATATTATTATATTCAAGTACTAAAGCGAATACTTTAGCAATATTACATAATGCAAAAATATTTTGTTATTTAATACTTTCATAAATTACTGATTTTTTCACCCGATATCCTGATCATATTATGACAAAGAACTCCATCATGATTAACAGTCTCATTTAAGCTGATCTGAATGTGTACTTTTCCACTTCTGACTTAATTTCTTCAATACATACTAAGAAGTCTTACAGTTCTCCACCCAGCCAAATATTTGCATTTTGCTTGCCAAGGATATTAGTACTTCATATAGTATTTTGATAAATACAGGACAATATTCTGATATTCTCACTCTGAACATCAACCCAGCCACTGCTGGTTCAGATAACTCAGACTGTAATACTCATATACAAATTTGTACAGAGTATGTGAATGCTACAAATTATTGTCCAGGAGAATCCCATGTTCCAAACAATTTCTGCCTGTCTGACCAACAGCAGCCCCATCTCATCTCTTAGGCATCAACTCTCTCTCCCTCACTCTTCTATTGCTCTTTGGCATTTTCCTCTCCAGAATACAATCACCTCAGACCTTTCACATATGAATAAGCATTCCTGACCACATGTACCTCTGTAATGTTTTTTGGATGCACTGTCTACCATCGCCATTCAGATTTCTCTCCCATTTAACCAAGATTTTCCACCAATCTGGATGTAACCATTAAATTATTTAAAGCTCACACCAAAGCCTAAAAGTATAATTGCCTTGTGTCCTAAATAAACCCCTACCTAGTTAGGGCTTGTATTCTATATCTTCGTTTACTCAAGTCATCTTTTTAGCAGCAATTAAGGCTGAGAAAGTACTTTATCAAGTTACAGAAAATCAATTATTTTGTGAAGTGCTCTCATACTAAAACATAGTTTTCCAACCTCAGACAATTGGAAACAATACTTCCCCATGCAATTAGCAATTATTACAAATTTATTGCTATGGTACTTCTGCCCAGGGCATGGATTTACAGCTTAGCCTTTTTAATAAAACCTTTCACGCAACTGCAGCAGTAATTTAGTGTGTCCAAGCTAGACTAATAGAACAAAACTTGAATCTGTGCATATATCGACTTTTTAATAATACCCATAATTCCTTCTCATCCCTTGACCACAGCAGAACTTTCAACTTGAGTTCGAGCCTCCTCTCTGCTATAAACTGATTAAACACCTTTGAGGCTTTTAGCCAGATAGTGTAAGACACAACACAGCATAATAAATTGACTTTCATTGTCTTCCTTCATAACTTAAATCACATGGCTAGTTCTTGACAGTTCATTACTTAATGTAATCCAGTGAGTATAGAATATTCATCCTTGTCAGAGGCTGGAAAAAATTTATGTCTCGAGACATTTTGGGATGTATGTGTGTGTGTGATGGAAGGGGCAGGTCAGGCCTTGCTTTGCCAAGGCAGTGAAATGTTCCACTCCCCAGGCATAGAACCAGCATCCCAGCCCCGCAGTGTCTGTCAATCGGGGTACACCAGGGGCAGTGCTACACTCCGCCCTAACCCAGCTCCTGAGTGGCTGAGTGACCGGAATTCCCACCTGAGAGTAGGGTCCATGGAGGCCCTGAGGTTTAAAAGGCTGACCATGAAGTGACCATGTGTCTGACCCTGCCTCCTCTTGGAATCCACACTGGAACCCAGGAGTTGGTAGCTATATGTGTGTTTTTCTGTATCTTTTTTGTCTTTCTCTCTTTCTTCTCCTTCTAATTCTCTTTTCATGGTAACGTAACATTAAAGAGTTTAAAGGTTGCTAGGTTAAATGGGCTAAGCTAATGCTATGATAAGTGTTTTATGTTGAATTGGATGTTGTACTAAATACTTTGCCAAAGTTCCTTGATTTTCTATATTTTAATAGTAAACTTTTGTGTAATTTTGACTTCTTGAGAATATCTGGTCAGTATTTCTTCTGTGCACCAACCCAGAGTAAAGGAACCTCGGTTTACCCCCTTACATTTAAATGTTCTGGCCTGTTACAATCCCTTAGTCCTCTATTCCAGAGAAATCAGCTTCTCAGTTACGGTGGTTAATCTAGTCCAACCAGATCCCACGCTTTCCATTCAATTAAAGACTACTGTCACAGGAATCTGTGGATTTCCAAATGCAACATTCATGTCTCCTAACTTTATGATTTATCATTAGGCTTATCTTCATTGCTGAAAGTACAGTAAGACTACACAATGAGAGCAGTTTTCCAAATTTATGCTTATACATCAATGAAACATGGACATTGTATACTACTAGTAGCATTAATTACACACAGAAAATCATTACATCCCCCATCAGACAAATGGGCATACCTAATCTGAGCACCTAAAAGAAGGCTTCATGAGAATGCAGTCCCCTCCTTCTCCTACAAGGAAACATTACAGTCATCAATACCATTTCATACCACTCATACCCTGCTTTCTACTTAAGGAAAATTTCCTGCAATACAGAAGGTTAGGAGATAGGTAGTTACTATGCCTGACTCTGGATTAGCAAGATCAAGGAAAACTATACTTACAGTATAGTGAAAGACTGTTGACAAATATTCAAGATGAGGATCCCAATTACATCAGATCAGTGCTACTGAACACTAAGTCAGTAAGAAACCCAACTTCTCTACCAAAGTAATCTCAAAACATACAGTAACAAATAAGTTCCACTGATAACAAAAATAGCTTTTCATTATCATCTCAACATTTTATCAACTACTGGTATTCTCCTATGCATTTAGATACATGTTAGTAAGCTTATATTGAGACATTACAAGGACATGAAAATAAATATTAACTATGTACTACAGGAAGAATAAACAAGTCACAGAATCACTAGGTTGGAAGAGACCTTTAAGATCATCAAGTCCAATCCATGCCCTAACACCTCAACTAAACCATGGCACCAAGTGCCACATCCAATCTCTTTTTAAACGCATCCAGGGATGGTGACTCCACCACCTCCCCGGGCAGACAATTATCATAATTCATTTTCTATTATTGAAAACAGGTTTAAAAAAATATTTAATTTGCTACCAAACTATCAAAACAGGAGCATTCATTCTGAAAAAGTAAATTTCTGCATCCTAGAGACACATGACCTAATAGCATTCCTGAACCTCTAATACTTACATAGCAATCACTAACTGCAACTAAAAATAATTAACAGCAGTTTACCAGGTTTCAGATATGCCATTTCAAACTACAAGCAATTAAACTGTCAAATACCAGTCACCAAGCATGATTCTGAATGAAAATGAAACAACTAAAATATCAGAATAATTTTGAGAAATACTTTTTATTCTTTCTCAGTGTACTCAAGAAGCTCCAGAACTGGGGGGAAAGGGGGTGAGTCAACAATTCAACACCAAGTTACCAGATGCAACAAGTGCCAGATAGAAGAGAGGAAAAATGCTATCTGCAGGAAGTTTGTGTTACACACTTCCTAGTCATAAGACAAAGAGCTCACCAACTTCCCTTCCCAAAGTACAATATACCAAAACATTCCCAAAAACAATATCAGCATCACTATATTCTCCACCACCAGAACTGGAATTCAAGCTGCTGAGATGTACTCTACAGCACATTTCCAGACATCTCTTGGCCTATCTCCTTGCCACCACCTTCCTGTCTCTGTCTGGTTGGCATGTTAAGCCTCTTACTAGTGAAAAAAACACCTTTTTGAAAGTCCTGATCAGAGACTGGTACCTCTACAGACTACCAGAAGTACACTTAAATGAGCACTTCTAGATGCTGTTGCTGTGCACCATAAATTCCTGAAAAAGTCAAATCTTGAGCAAGTTTAAAAGTTTAAGCAGCTTTAAAAAGAGCTATAAAAGAAATTAGGCCATCTATTTTAATTTTCAGATGACTACAATACCTGTCAGACATCTAAATGTAAAAATCTGTATTTTCTTTACAATCTTTTTCCCAAAATACATAAAGTTAATGTAATCAGTCTGGTCTTTTTTTTCCAAATCCAACTGTGTTAAAAAAAAAAAATCTATTTTTAAGCTGAATATTAGTAAAGGGAACTTCTTATTTGTCATCCTCAATTCAGTCTGAAAGCAAAACATTTGGTGGAATAAGAACATAAATACTAAGATTTAACACTACTGCTCTAGGAAGTTATGTGCTATACAAGTCCAGCTTTCCCCCCTCTCCCCCAGTCAAATAACTGGCTATTTAACAGTAACACAGAAAAGCATGCTTTTTGGCAAGCATTAGTCATAATTGATATATATAACTCTGAAAGTTACAAAAATATTTTTCTTCTTTATCTTCTAAGGCAAGTTCATCTTTATAAGATTTCACTTATGTGTAGGCTCTTTATTCTTACTAGCATAATGCTGGATCTTTTAACATTAGGCAGAAACAGCACCCTGCTTTAGAGAAGGAAATACATAATACATTTTCTTTGACAATTTTTGTACAGAGTTATGTTTAGAAAGTACAGTCAAAGAAATACTACTCTCTCTTTCCAGTGCGAAGTGTAAAGACCGTGATGGATGCTGCTGCCTTTGCGAAGTTGGTCCAGGGTCTTAGGCTGACCCTTGGGAAAACTCCACCTCCTCCAGAAGCAAACTCTATCCCTACCCACAGAAACCTCCAAGATAACAGATATGAAAAGCTGCATATTGCAATCTCAGATAAAACCAGCTTGTTTTCTTATTAGTAACTTCTTTCCCTGACTCCACAGTGTTGCACTAATATAATTAACTTTAATATTAAACAACCTACAAGAAATTATTTGCCCTACCCATGTTTACTTTCACCAGACATTAGCCTACAAATATGTAACATCCAAAAACATGTCAATACTGAAATAGCACTTACTGTAATCACAGCCTTGCTCAGACAGATAGAGCCTCTACAGCCATACTCTGTTTCATCTTCAGACTTGTAATAACTGAGTGTGTTGCTTTTCAGAACTACCCATCGATCCTGCCACCCGTGAATGTAATTGGTCCACTGTAAAAAAAAAAAAATTCAAAGATCAGCTAATAAAAAAACAACAATAAAAAACAGTTTGGCTGTTATTTCTCAGGCTTCAGGAAAGACACTTCCACATCTAAGTTCCTTCTTTATATTCACCATAAAATTGTAAGCAGGAAATACAATGGGAAAAAACCCCAACACACTGGAGTTCTGAAACGTTTAAAGAGACCAGTAGGATACAGTTCTGTAAGGCCCCAGAAAACTCGCTCAACAAGACTGTTAAGAGAGCTTACAGTTTTTCACGTACTCTGAGTTAGATGCAAGGGAGAAATATCGACAAGATATTCTCAAGAGGTCAAAACAACAAGAAAAACTTTACTGGCAACTTCAGAAAATCAGAGAACTTTGGCAAAAGTTTAGAGCAGTATTCGACGTAAAACATTCCACAAAGCATTAACTTAGCCCATTCAACTTAGCAAACTCCAAACCCGTCTGATTTTAAGTTACTCAAAACTCTGAGAAGGAATTAGAAGTAGACAGAAAATATATAGAAAAGAACAAATATAATAGCTACCACTCCTAGTTCCAGCGGTGTTCAGCTGACAGAAATTCCAAGAGGAGGTAGGGTCAAGACATGTGCCCGCCTCATGTTCTGGGTTAAACACCCTTCGGCTTTCCTGTGTTCTTCCGGTCATCTGGCCCTCTGGGGCTACACTGGGGCTCCAGGGGTGGGGTGTGGGGTATTGCTTCCGGTGTGATAGTGATTGGCAGCCACTGCAGGGCTGGAATACAGGTCCAGGGGAGTGGGGTGTACGGGGCAGTGCATTGCCTCACCAAAGGCAAGGCCCGACCTGCCCCTTTCCCCACACACGCACCCAAAATGTTTAGAGCCAGCAATCCTTCCAGTCTCACAACTGCTAAGATTCTCTTACCAAATTATTCCATTTCCTTCAAAGCTTTGCTCTTTACCAAAGGGCAGAACTGAAACAGTAGTGCATACACAGAGAACTGTAGCCTACTTTTATTGATTTAAAATCTAATTATACACATTAAGTTATTAAAAGTAAATATTTCTTTAGTAGAAAGTTTGGTATGCTACCATTTCATTTTAATTCACTTGTCTCAAGTATTACTGAGGCATCAACTAGCAAAAGGTAAATGTCCCTCAAGCATATTCACTGCAACAGGTTTCACCATACTTGGCTATTCATATTCCATTCCATGTTCTCCCAGAAAAGGCAACATCAGCTACACTCAGCACAATCATCCAGAAACGTTTGCATGTACGTAAGCTACAGAATGTCCGAAGAAGCCAACATTATTCTGAAAGCACTTTCTGTTTTAAAAAAATTTCCTTTCAAACTTAGTAATTCAATATTCAGCTTTAAAACACTCCTTAAGTTTCCCAGTATCATCCAACACATATTTGCAAGTAATTTAACTTTCAGTGATATAACAGCAAGTGTTGTTTATTTTTAAAAGGGAGAAATAAACTTAAATGTCATTTTTCTTCCACTCCTCCCCACCTCCTGTATCTCTCGCTGCAGAGGTATTTTATTGCCCTGTTTTGATAGTTGGACCAAAGATTGTGTCATTCGTGCTGGGGCCTGCTTCTGGGAAGTGACCACAAGCTGCGCCTGCCTTTAGGAGCTCCCGGGCAGGGATGTGTGATGTCGCGGCTCCAGACCACACCCAGGCCCGACTTCTTCGGCCAGAAGCCTAAGGAGTGGGGGAGACACCTCCTCGCGCGCACCTGGCTGCCCCCTCGCAGGCCTCTTTCCGGAAGCTCAAGCCAGACAGCCAGCGGGCTCGATACGGGGGCAGCAGGGAGAGCCAGCCGCCGACCCCTCCCCCAGCCGCGGCTGAAGCCGCACCCGCAGCTCTTCCTCAAGAAACTGCTTCCTCACGCCACCTCTTGAAGGTTGCGAGGGGTGGGCGAAGGACGGATAGGCACTGAGCAGATGCGAGTATAAGGACGTGAGCCTCCTCCTCCCCTCCCCTCCCCCCCCCCTCCTCCGGTCCAGCGGGGATGTGGTAGTGCCTCCGGCTGAGGGAAGGGGCGCAGGGGCTTTGTGCCGGACGCCGGAGCGGCTGCCTAACAGGCTCTGCGCCATCAGGTGGCGGCTGCATCGGCCATAACGGCGCCTCCCACGCCCCCACCAGGCCCCTCCACCGGCGGCGGGGGACGCAGGAGCCTTAGCCTGATCCTCTGGAACAGCGGGATGGAGAGGAAACAGGCAGCCGGGGCTGACAGCCCTCAGCCAAGCTGCAGGACTGGGGTTAGGGCCAGCTGCAGGAGGGGGACTGTAGTGCGACGCGGAAAAGGGAAGCGAGAGGCCGTCAGGCGCAGGCTGAGGGGAGGAGGAAAGGCAGCTTACCTTGCTGAGTACCCCACAGAGCTCAACAGGCAGCCCGAGCTCTGTCTCGGGGTCGTCTTCGGAGCCAGAGGAATTCCAACTCTGATTGTCCGACATAGCCGAGCAGGGAAGAACCGAGTGACCCCCGCCCACAGCAGCCTCAGCCTCCTCCTGCTGAAGGGATGGGAACAGCGGGCTTTACTTGAGTAGTACCACTCCGCACCCGCAGTACCACCAGCAACCGGCCGGCGCCGAGGCACGGAAGCCTGGGCTTCCCTCTCACTATAGCTCCACGGCCCCTACCCACGGCAAAAACCACAACACAGAGGCGGCGAGGAGACACAAGTACGCGTCTGCCTGCCACACATTCCACTTAGAGCGTAGCAACCACCACCATCTTACACAAGGCGAGTGCTCTGTGCCACTATTTATTAGCTCCGCCCCCACCTTCCCTCCCAGGTCCCCTAGCCGGGCCGCGCGGCGGCTGCCGGGAGTTGTAGTCTTCTTTCTTTCAGCAGTGAGGTTGGCTACAATTGACTCTTGGAGACGCAGTTCGCCGCAGCGGTTCTCAACCGTCGCTGGGTGGCTGCCATCTTGGTTTAGTCGTTTCTGTGGAGCTAGCGGTGGGTTTCACCTTCGTAACTCGATGAGGTGGGGAGCTCTGTTTCCTCTCCTGCCGGACGAGGGCAGTGGTGCTGCTTAGGGCGATGTTTGCTTGCCTTTTTTTATTTTTGGTGGGGGGGAGAAAGACCCTTTCTTTACTAAGGTAAAGCATTTCTCTGGCTCTGCTCACTTTCTAGAGTGAGAGAAATAGTATTGCCGTCCACTATGTCAAGCCATCAGGATTTGGGGGATGTGTGGCAAACCTTTCTGGCTGGAGGAACTGTGACTCTTAAGACATGACCATAGTTACTAGCTGGACAGAGATGCAGAGGTCACACCTTGTGGTCCCGCTGGAATGCCTTCATGGTAATCGAGTTGACCTCTGCCCCATGAGACAGTGTTATAGTTGCTTCCTCCCTATCATCTGGCTTCACCAACAATATCCTGAGTGACGTGGAATCCCTGAGATACAGTATCCCTCTTGACAAGGTGCACATGGTGTTCAAGTTGAGATGGTAATTACCCATGCCAGGGAAATTAATCCACAAACACCAGAGGTTTATGTCCAAAAAGGAGACAGAGGAGTCCTTTTACTTTATTCGAATAAAGGGAGAGGCCATGGGGCATTCCCCTGGGGTCTCTCAAATTTTTGGAGGATGCAGCCTCCTTTTTATCCTAATTTCCCAGCCACATGTCCCTCTCTCTTTCCCCATTGGCTGAGGTACTTGAGAGGTACAGACTTCCCAAAACACCTAATACCTAAGATTCCCTTCTAATGTATCACCCCCCTCTTAATTTTTTTCTTTTAATTCCTGGAATTCATAGTTCTTCCCATTGTTTCTTTCATGTCTCAATATACAATTTCATTTATCAGTAGACTTACAGTTTATTTGTAAAGACAAATCTTTCATTCCATTCATCAATCAGTGGAATTCTTCCCATTGTTTCTTATATCTTTCAGTCTTATCTACAGCAGACCCACAGCTTGTTTCTAAAGACAAACCCTCATTCCTTTCACCCGGAACATTCAAGGGCCTTGGTGTTTTTTGATCAGTTGGCCAAGTGGACAACTTGACATTCCAAGCCGTGGGCACGGTGAAAGAAATCTTAGTTTGAGGGATCTTATTAAAATAGATCCCCACTATTCCCAGTTAATGGAACTCTTCCATCTTTGGTTGCTTTCTGGTATCATCCCAGACATGGCAAAAGGGTGTGGACCATCATATTATCGCCCTGGTTGCAAGCATGTATGGTAACATCAAGACATATATCGACCTGAGGAATGAGCAGTCGGATCCCATCAGGATTTGGATTGGGAATCAGTGATTCAGTGTCTCAGATTCTATTTAACTTAGCTGTCGACCCTCTGCTGTGGAAGCTTGAAGAGGAGGGATATGGTTACCAATGTTGTGAGAAAAATTTAACATCTATGATGACCTTTCCAGATGACCTTGTTTTGTTAAGTGGACCATGGGAGGGAATGAAGAGAAATATTGAAATCTTAAATGGTTTTTGTGATCTTACAGGCCTCAGGATGCAAGGAGAGAAGTGCTATGACTTCTGTATCAAGCCTATGAAGGACTCATATACCATCAATGACTGTCCACCAGGGACAATTAATGGCCCGCCCCTCAATATGACTGATCCTGCTAACTGAGAAATACCTGGGATTTTGCATTGATCCATGGGTAGGAATATCAAAACCAGATGTACTGGAAAAATTGGAAGATTGGCTACATCAGATTGAAAAGGCTCTTTTAAAACCATTTCAGAAGGTAGACATCTTGAAAGGATATACTATCCCCAGATTGATCTGTTTGGCAGACCAGGCTGGTGTGAAAGCCATAGACCTTGAGTCTTTTGATTTAGTAATTAGATCTACCATCAAGGACTGGTTGCATTGACCTTCAAGTATATGTGATGCCATCCTTTATTCCAGCACAAGAGATGGTGGCCTAGGTATTACCAGACTGTCGGGACTAATCCTCAGTATACAAGCCTGAGGACTGTACAGGATCACACAGTCTTCAGATGAAACAATAAGAGTAATTATGAGGGAAAAGGAAATTTAGAGAGAATTTGAAAAACTATGGATAACAGCAGGTGGTGACAAAGTTCCATCATTTTGAGACCCAAAAACAGTTATGGTAATGATAGGGAAGATGTGTGCTAATGTCTTTACAAACAATTTGATGGGTGAGGGTATGGGTGTTAATGTCTTTGAAACGGGTTTTAATGTCTCTACTAACTTCAAGCAGCAGGTTTGTTACAGAGCTCAGACAGCTTGGCTCCTGAAACAGACAAGTGGGTCTGCACAAGCCTGAACTTCTGAACTTTGGGGTAAAATGACAGGTTCAAGGGGGGATATGTGGTAGGTGGTTCGGGAAGGCTGTACCTTCCTAGTACCTCAGCTAATAGGGAAAGGAAGAGGGCAACATGCAGCCAGGAGTTAAGGACAAAAGGAGGCTGCGTCCTCCAAAACCTCGAGAGAGAAAACCCCGCAGGCGTGTGCCCCAGTGGACTCTCTCCCTTTATTCGAATAAAGTTGAAGGACTCCTCTGTCTCCTTTATGGATACTGTCTTTTCATAGTGGGATTTTCCACACAAGATGGGAGCTCGTCTGGGATCCTCCCACCGTCTGGGGCCAGCACACGGCAAGAGGAGCTGGAGGCGCGCCTCACCCAGTTTCGGTGACCAGCTCCCTTCAATGCTGGCCAGCACCGGGCGATTGATTGGGTACCCGAGACAGTCCAGGAGACAGACGAGAAGCAGATCAGGGGGGTTCAGGAAAGGACCACTGGAAATCTCACCAGGGAGTAAAACATGGCAGGATGCCTGGGAGGGGGCAGTAAAGTCGAGAAAGTGTCTCAACTATAGGGATGACGATCCCAAAATACCTTCGAAGGGTCCTTTGGGAGAATGTTGAGATGGTTTGCACATTCTCCCAGAGGCAGTTAAGGACATGGATGCCCAGAGGGGGCAATAAGGGGAGTCGAGAAAGGGTCTCGGCAATCCATGCCCAAAGGGGGCAATAAGGGGAGTCGAGNAAAGGGGGCAATAAGGGGAGTCGAGAATGGATCTCAGCAACAGGGGATGGATGGTGTTGGTTTGGGAAAGGATTGGTTAAAGGGGAGTATGGAGGAATATAGTTAAGGCAAATAGCAGCGGGAGACTATATGATAAGGAAAGAGAAACAGTGAGGACTGGGATGTTCTCTGCCTTATCTTCAAAATCTGCAGTCTAATACAGGGCTGGCTGCAAGTCTTTTGTATTCCCTGCTTCCAGGACAGGGAAAACAGGGAAGTATTGTTCCTACACCCCCACTCTTCCCCAGGTCATTATGAAGCCAGGGTGGAGGATTTGGGTTTGTCTGCTTACTACTCAGGACTTGAGGGGATTTCTCTATGGTGAGGAGTGCCAAGGCCAGGTGCAAGAGTGCAGGACCAGTGGCACGGGCTAGGGGCCTGTGGGGAGTTGTGGGACCAAGCTGGGGCTGTGGGGCGGCCGTGGGCTCAGCGCCGGGTGGTGCCTGAAGCCACCACCCCCGCGGGGCAGGGGCTGCAGTGGCCCCCGGCCCCATGAGGTTCTGGGACGCCCTGTCTGCCTGCCTGCTCCTGTGATGCTGCCGGCTGTGCCCGCCCGCTGAGCTGCGCTGGCACCTGGTGCTTTACAGAGCTTGTGGTGCTGTGAGAGCGGCCCGGGGCCCAGACGGGTGTGCTGGGGGGGGTGCGTCTGGACACTGCGGCAGGACAGGGACTGGCTTTGGTGTATGGTGTAAGATACAGGGACCAACTTTGATTTAAGATACGTGTCACCAAAGCCTGGGCCAATATAAGAAGGGATTTTGTTTGGATCACCAGGGAGGTGAATGATTTTGCAGTTTGGCAGCTGTGGGAAGGTGAGAGGCCACATGCAGTGGGAGCAGGGGCTGGAGA
>WEKY01035192.1:9633-37013 GCA_013390045.1 Picathartes gymnocephalus
TAGTATGACCAGGAATTTATGTAGAGCAGCAGAGCAATAAATTAATGCCTCATGGTGGCTTTGTCAGGTTTGTTTTACACAAACTGCATAAATTAATCCTGAAAAACAAATTTCCAATATCTTCTTCAGCAATGTGATCCTACCACATCCTTTATGTGCTTTCAAGCAAAAGAAAACCCTGCTGGAGTCTACATCGTATTTCCTGGAATCAACCATGGAAACAGCCATTTGCACACTGTGAAGCAAAACCCCACCCACAACTACGCCTCTGCTGTACCTTGTAAGTACCTGGAATTACTCAGCTCCGAATCAGTCCTACAGTGTTTGAAAAGGCAGATAACCATCATATTCTGTTGGGGCTTTTTTTTTTTTTTTTAATTTCAAGTGCAATGTATCTCCACTGTCAGCTGCTCTCTTTCGTCTCACGTTAAGTATTTCCTGAAACAACCTGTAGAAACTCTACACTGACCCTGACTATATAAAGCAGGGGCAGGTTTGCAGATGGGTTTTAGAGGCTGTTATGTGTCCGCTCGGAGGGAAACAAAGCGGTAACACAGACACGTCAGAAATAAAAGATTTATTTGTAAACCTGGTGTACAGTGTAGTTATTTAAGCCCTTCAATTAATCAGCACCCAATCCCAGGACTGCAAAATATCTTTCTTTTTGGAAGTCATCACCAAGGAACCACCCTATTTCTGAAGTCAATCATTTGGCTTCACTGACAATTCAGTTTTGTTTTACTTTACCTGCTTTTCTATGTTTCGTAAAAGCAGAGTAGGACTGCTGGGTGACATTTCAAAGTCATGTTCCGGCAAAGAATCCTGTCTCTCAATGGCAGCTTGCGAATGCCCTGTGGTGTTTAATAAAGCTTCTTGGTCTGTCAATTGTATTTGCTTCTTCAAAATGTCTTTTGGAAGTGGGAATTCTTCTAAGACCACCATCCCCTAGACAACAGCAAATGAACACAGTTGATTGACAACAGAAATAATTTTTAAGGGGCAGTCAAACCTAGCACATCCCTCTTAAATCCTCCCAACAACTTTTGCACACTTAGCTAGGTTTTAAATACACTTCAAAGCAAAAATATAGGCATTTTTTAAAATAAAAAGCTGCATCAATTATACTACTTCTTGTAACAGCAAACACTCTAGTGCTATACCACTGCTTAAACATCTGGGCCAAAATTCAAAATGGAAATTCATACTTATTAGCATATTATATGAGAATTTGCTTGCTGATTTAAGAGGACATTTTTCTGTAAGAAACAACTACCCTTTGATTTGAACTTAGTTTTGGTCTTTGCAGTCAATAAACTTTGCTGGACACATTTTAAGGTGCTCTATTTCTCTTATTCCTATCCATGTTCTAAGCAAAACATCAAGGCTGTTATTTTGATGTAGCAGAAATTACACAATTCTAAACAAAAGCCTTTTATAATTTAATAACTGATTTTTTTAAGGTGAGCATTTTTAGTTTCATAATTACAAGTAACTATAATAAATATTCTAGCACTGTGACTACTTTTGAAGACCATCTGCACAAATATGGTATCAGACGTGGTGTGCCATCTAGAATGTCAACTAATAAGATAAATAGAACTTTCAGGAAATAACAGAGTTTCATAAATGGAACTAGAAAAATAATACCCTGTTGTGTTTTCCACATGACAGATTAGAAAAATAGAAGTCAATAGTACCATCCTAGGTAATGTATCAGTTGGTTTAAGAACTTAAAATGTTAAACAAAATAAAAGCAAAAATAACCTTGTGACAATCAAACCCAGTCCTCAAATAGTTCCTTGGTTTATCATTATCTTGAGCAAATAAATTTAATACCAGAAACGGCTATCAAACCTCTCCCGGCTTTTTCCAAAGAGAAAGGGAAAGAACTTATTTGCTTTTCAAGTAGTAACTGTTACTCAAATATCAAGCAGATATTAAAAGAATGGGATCATTATAATTCTGCCTCAAAACTGTCTTTCTAATGAGAATATTCTACTCAATCAAAGAACAAGGAAGACTGTCATAACAAGGAAGCTGCATTGCTATTTCTTTAAGCAAGACAGACTTCACCTAGGTTGTGGCTGTGGAAAATAAAGGATGCTGTAGTTTCAGCAAGACTTTTACTACTGCCTCAGCAGCAACTGGCCTTAAAACATAAAAACAAGTCTCAAGGAGACTTCAAAGAGAAGACTAGGGGAAAAAGTGAAATTGTCTTGCTCTTATTGTGCCTAACTTATTCCATTGTTTGAATTATAAATTCAAAGCTGAGAATAAATATATTCTCTAAAAATTAACAAAGGTGCTTGAAAACTTGGTTTAATGCCTAAAAAGGCCACAGAGATTCTGAATGTGCACCAAGTCAATGCTAGATTTTGCACACAGATCATCACCTGCACTTTTCCATGTACAGCAGATAGACACAAATCCAGACCAGTAGCATACTATGGGCAGTACATTCAAGGAAATTCAAGTAGAGAATTAATTTTTGTGTGCCACAACAGGAGAACAATCTACCTCAACAGCTTTAGACTTGTTAGAACTTAGAATCTTAGGTCTTTTTAGTAAAAGGATCATAGGTCACAACCACAGAGAGTCTAAAAAGTCTAAAACCAAAATTCTGAGGTCAGAGGAATGGGAAGACACACATTAAAAGTGCTGAAAAGAGCAATATACACACACACACACACACACACATGCTTGCAATGGAATTTTATTTTCTGAAGTTTTATGAACCTGTTTACCAAGCATGGAAAGAGGAAAGCAGAAAAGGAAGAGGAAAACTGACAGAATGTATGGAATGGGAGAGATGGAATAGGCACAGAAGAAAAGAGGAAGAGTAAAGAATTAGAAGACTAATATGGACTATATTACATAAATGTATATATATACCCATATATAAATGGGTTACAATCAGTAGGTTTTGGCAATGACTGCCTTCCTCCCCAAATGGAATTGTTTTGTTTAGCAGGTATAGATTTTTTTAAATGAAAGGACTCTAAAAGATCCAGAGGTGCTCCTTCTGTGTGTGCAGAGATGGGGAAGACACAATGTAGTAGGCTAGGAAACAGGCCAGAAGTTACTCATCTCCCTTCCTATTGCATTATGGTGCTCAAGGAGTGGCCTTTTGCTTGAAACCGTTGTTCCCTGGCTATGAATCACATTTTCTTCCCACTCAAAACACATCAAAAACACTCTAAAACCATTAAACAGGATACAAATTCTAATGATATGCGTAATTCCTTTGCAGCCACTAAATGAAAACAAAGAGCTCTTCTATCAGCCCACATGTCCTTCTGCAGCTGCTGTACTGGTGTACTACAAACAGGTACACAAAAAAAAATCCCATCTGAAGAAAATAGGTGCCTGCCTTCACTATGGGACACAGGCTCAAACACTAAATACCACAGCTAGTAAAATGGGCATGGAGTTTCAGAAAGGAATGTCAGTAAAAATCTCCACCAGGAAGATGACTTGGCTCCAAAGCAACATACCACCTAAAGAAAATGCATGACTAAAATAATGTTTTTCCTCTTACTTCTCTGATATTTATTTCTCAATCTTCGGTAGCTAATCTTACCTACTGCATCATAAAGGCTGACAGATTTTGGGTAGATGAGTCTGCAGGTATCTGGTATTTAGGACAACACCAAACCATGGGCATTGTCACCCTTCACCAAAATACAGAAACTCCTTACACAGACCCTTAAAAAAAGGCTCTTCATTTCTTTGTAAAGAAAAACCTGACTGGGGACAACCTGGATATGAAAAGAAGGGCTCTGAGGTCAAAAAGAGAAGATGGAAACTCTTTTCTTCATGTGTTCAGAGGGAAATGCTCTCAGAGGTGATTTTCCTCTCCTTTTAAACTCCCTCTAAGTCTCATGTTCAGCCACATAAACTCTGAAGCATCTTCTCACTCCCCTCAATTGTGCTTATCTTGCCCCAACACTGACCAGAGAACTTACATGAGGCTCACTGATGGAGAGTCAAAGAGCCCTCCTCTAAAACCCCTCACTATCACACCACCTCGCACAAGTTTGGCTTCTTTTATGTGAGAATGACCCGAGGAACCCATTAAACTGGTAGCTAGATTACTAACGGTTTAGGAATGTCACTTTCCCACTGTCTAGGCAGTTCAATTTACAAAACCTAGTACATGAATTACACACACTGGAATTTTAGTAATTATTAATCCTTGACCTGTTCAAAGTGCTGTACAAACATTAACCATCTAATCCTCAGAATAAACATGCACTGCAAGTAACAAAAAACCCACCCTGAAAGCCCACGACACAAAAACTAGTAACTGACCATCCCACCTGAAAAGGCAATCTCACCTCTCCTGCAGAGGGAAAAACCAGTGTGATAAATACAGTACTGCGTGCTGGGCCCCAGAAAGCCAATAACGAAGTCACTATCACAGACAAAAAGGCAAGAGTTCCCAAATCACAGTCCTATACTGGTGCCTTTAAGGTATGATAGTTTTTAGCTCCTGATGTCTTTCCCATTAAACTCTGCAGGTGATAGCCTGCACAGACACAACAGGTCTAGGGCAAAACAATGAACAGCAACAAGGAAACAAATACATAAATATTACAAGAAACACTGACAAAAGATGATTTGAAAAGCCCATTTATGAGCTTACAGACAATACCTTGGTGGCACGTATTTGCTTGTGAAGGTCAGTTAGTTGTTGGATTTTGTATTCTAGTTCTGAAATCTGGGCTTGAAGCCATGTCCAACGGCTGCCAATTCTAGCTCTGTCTGCAAGCCACTTCCATTCAGAAGTATAGCTGCTGTGAAGACAAAATGCTGGTTAGTCCAAAAATAAAGATAACCACATTTGCACAAGAACATTTTTGACAGCTGCTCTGCCTCATGTTGCAAGCATCTCAGTTGCCAGTTGCTTTCAGAAGGTATCTGATTGTACCCATCCAGTTTCACATCAGCTTATTTCTGTAGCAACAGAACTTGCCCAAACCAGTACAATCCACGCTCACTGGCTATTCCCACAGTAAGCTAGTTTTTTTGTTCTGGATTATAAAACTCAGAGCTGGATAAATTACCAAACTGTATCAGTTAAGGCTGATTACAGATGTGTAAAGAATTCCAGTAACTCCACTAGCAAGAATCCAAACTCTTACACCACACTTCCTCCCACAAGCTTCCACAAATATTGTTTGCTAACAACTGGAATCTAGTAAAACATCATCCAGCAATGACCAGCTAGGTATCAGGTCACTGCCCAAAGAAGCCTCACTAGGTAGTTTAAATTTATTTTATTCAAGCTGTTTTACAAATATCTGTGTCAGTTTAGTTTAGTCAGGTCACTCTTACTGCTGTTTAAAATAGATGCTTTTTGTAACACAAGAAATATGCCTCCTGGTACCTGACATTGTGAACACCTTAATTTTATTATGCTAAATTCATTACTGGTATCAGCAAACATTACTCAACCTACATATTAAACAAATGAATGAGGAAACCATACCATGCAACAAGCAATCTTAATACTCATTAAGTTCAAGCAGCACAGACAAGATAATGCAGTATTTTAGTATATAACTTCCACTACTATCCTACCATTAACTGAATTAATTTATTTACAGAAAGCAACTCTTGTTTTTTGCCCAGTGAAGCTGTCAAGTAGTCTGCCACAGTTAACTTAAAAAATTGTAAAAACAAAAATCAAACTTCTAGAAAAGAAATGCTTTTGCTCAAGTTATTGGGAAAATTACTGGATCTATACCCTTGATGACACTGTAAGTTTTGCACATGACATGAAAGTTTTGCAGAACACATGATCTCCTGTTTCCCAGGCAATGAAGAGCAATGAAGTATCACAAAAGAAACAAGAAAAAGCAGATGCCAATGAACTGGCATAGGAGCATAATACAAGGGTAATTGTTTCATGCAGAATTTTGTGTCAATTATCTCAACAACAAAGAAAGGTAATACAGCCCCCTGCAGAAGATGCAAAGACATGTCCTGTCATGAGTAGGGAATCATCAAATCTGAGAATCCTAAAATTTTCAAGGCTAATCTTATAAAACATAACTCAAAATTTCAGAACTTTCAGTGAGTTAAATAGTAAGGATAGACACAGTGTCTGGTAGGTCACCTTTAAAATACATAATCTCCCTTTTTAACATAAATTATCCTCCCACATAATTTATTATCACCAGTTTAAACTGCCTCGTACACAGACAAAATGAACGTACAAAATTATGGAGATTGAAACATCCTATTTAAACCAAAATTCTACAACGGAAGCAATGTGGATTACTATCAAAAAGAAACTCAAAGAACTCTGTAAATACTTATGATAATAAATTACTTGCATTTTCCATATTATACTAGTAATTTTCTCCTAGGACAAAAAAGGCATATGAAGTCATCTTGTGAAAATCTATTTTTCTGACCTCTTTTTATTTCTCTTCCCATTATTACTAGCAAAGAGTAAAAAGTCCCGATTACTTAGGCTTCAACCAGGTCTTCCTGACAAGAACTTCTCTGGGATTGACAGCTTTTTCATGTTTGCATTCCTGGAAGTCATAAAATACATTCTGCTGGGAAAGGGAGGGAATCTCAATTCCAAGTTTTTAATTAAATGTGTTCATGCAAGCGTGGTGGCTGGAATAGTTAAGACTTGTCTCAGGACCCTGGTCTGGCAAAAAGCTAGTCCTAAGAAAGAGCTGCTTAATGAGTCTATAAAAATCACTTAGTTAATCATTTTTACAAAAAAAGTTAAAGAGGAATAAAGAGGATAACCGAAAAAACCCCAATGGGAGTACTGAGGTGTTACTTCTGCTCCTTTCTCAAAAGGCAATTGAACAAATGAATGATGAAACTCCACAAACCAGGACATTGTAAAAAGAAAGCTGAGGTGAAAGGAAATAAATCACACGGACAGATTCACCTCCCAAGCTAGATGCCGCAGTCTGAGGAGAAAGGTGAGCTACTCTCAAACAGACTGAAGAGAAGCGGGAGCAAATGAGAAGAAAAGTAAGGTGTCCTGCACACAGCTGGGAAACAAGAAGCAGAATGGAAAGGGCCAGAACTGGTCTCATGTCACCTACATTGCATGAAATCAGTGTGGCATAAGGGAATCCACAACCAATGTTGAACCACAGCTGACAACAGAAGGAATGTTGTAACCTCTGTATATTACTGTCTTACACATAAATAAGAATCCTCTGCAAAGTTACATCACAAGTTATTTTTCAAAAATGGTTGCATTTTTTTCCCCTTACACACAGCATTTAATCTTGAATCAATTACATTCACTGTTAAACATATTAAGTACATTTCTGCTTCATTTTAAAACACTCTATGCAAGTATTTTCTAATGCTTTAAATTCTATTATATAATTAAAATAACAGCATTTAATTACATTGACTAACAATGTCCTTAGGCCCCACTCTAAGGAAAGGATTTTATGCTCAGGCCAAAGGAAGCAATTTTAGCTTCTCCATCTTGCCAGCTCAGGCTGCCCCATGCCCAGTGCTTGCTCAAAGACTTGGGCAGCTACACAGTGACACGGATTAGAAAGCTGCTCCTGGTTAATTTTAATTTTAGGGGCAGCATGACTGGTGCAAGTTTAAGTCTAGATGCCTTCCTCAGTTTTGATGCATTGCAGACAGTATAAGAGACAGAAGCATTGATGAACTCTGTTCCCATCCCTGTCACTCCTATTTGTTTGATCTTGCATTATTTTTAGCCATCTCTTCCTCTAAGTCTATTTCTCTACAAATCTTCTAGTAAAGCTTGTAATTCCTAAGGAAGATAAAATCACTATGAGCTATCCTCACACTCCTAAAGTGAGCTGTTTGCATGCAAAGTAGTATGGTTGCTCAAGTGACACATGATAATCTATTTCTGCAACAAAAAAAACCAAACCAACCCTGAAACAAAACTCAAACCTGGGTAAATCTGTTCCTGGGATGCTAGACAGTGAAGCTGAACATTCACTCAGTAAAGGAAGTTGTTTCAAGGTGGCTTCAGTGAATTCATTAATTCTGCAAACCCAGAGAAGGAAAAAAAAAAACCAACCAAAAAACCACCCACAGTTACAAAAATAACCAGGCCTGTCACTGAAGGAGGAAGTCAGAAGCAGGTGCTAAAGCAGAAGCTCCTGCTCTTGTTTTCTGTTGGGAATGAGACAAGAAAAAAAGACGCTTCTGTCTGTCCTGCTTCCTGTGTGCTCCTTTCGCAAAGCATCTTTTCTTGGTTTCCGTGCTTTTGACTCTAAGATCATACATCCTCCACAGGAATTCCAAAATCTTTCTTCTGCTGGCAACTCAATATAAACCATGTTACACTGGTGAAGTTTCTCATGTTCAGTACTGTAGTAGAGAGGAATACTAAATTTGCATATAAACTTACTGTTCTTGCAATGACTCTAAATCTGCAGATGATCTACATTCATCCAGGACTATTAGAACTGGAAGAGAACAGAGCCATACTGTTATTGTATCAATAAAAGATCTCATTTAAATTGCCCTAGGAAAACATGCTGGAATTGCATTAGGGGCAAAACTTGTTTCCATGCTAAATACCTGCCTGCATTTCTATTTTGGTTGGACTGCAGGTCTGCAGTCCAACTGCACAACTTGCAAGAGAATGAAAGAAAAGAAATGCAGAAGAAAAATAAGGCACAAGGAACACAGACACAAATGCAAACCTAATATGATCAAAAACGTAGCTAGGAGCAGACATTCAGGCTGTACTGGGGCATCCCAAAGTATGGAAAAGAATTCAGCTGGGGAACATCAGCAACAGCCGAGGCAGTATAAGCATTTCACCAAACCTGCTGCTGAGACTGAAGAAGTAAGTAAAGAGCACTAAGTACTGCTATTACAGTTGGTACTGTTGCTGGAATTGAAGGAAGTTTTCAGCCATGACCTTAAGAACAGAATGCACAGATGAACCCCTTAGCACTCTCACCTTCCCTCAAAGAGAAACACTGAAAACAAATCATGTTTTTACATAACCAAACCAACACTGCAGAACACAACAGGACCCTCAGAAGTATTTCCAAGGCCTCCACTGTGTTTTGGGTGAGATTTATGTTTTCCCAATTGCTGAGGCACGGGCACAGGCTGCTTGGTACCACAACCTTCCTGCAAGTGTCTCTACCGGGGACGGGAGGCGCTCTGGTCAGGCGGAGGGGCTCACCACGCTCGCACAAGCGGCCAGTGGAAATAAGGCTACGCAGGCAGGAGCGGTCCTTTGTATAGGTTCCCAGCGGCGTTTATTAGCGGCGGAGGTCAATGCCTACACAGCAGCAGACCTCAACGCCCATCCACGCACTGGAAGGAAAGAACACAGAGCGTGAAGAGTCCCAGGATTTTATAGCGGGAAAGCAAGGGGTGGAGAGAGCATCAGGGCCAATGATCCGAGGGCCTGGGGGTGGTACATGGCGGGGGCCAGGGTATGAGGGCCAGTGGGAGGACGGGGAAGGAGCGGCTAGGGGACAAGCAGCCGGGTGAGCCGGCCAACGGGCCATAAACCAGTGGGGTCACAGAACTTAGAACTTGGCCATATAAGACAAACAAGGGGAGTGGAACTGAGGTAACTGACAACTGGTCCTTGGACTTCCATGGGAGAAGCCAAAGCCTAGGGGGCACCCTTCCAGGGCACCCACACCAATAGCTAAGATCAGCCTGTCCCAAAAAACAAATGCAGGCAACTTAGCTGAGCACAAAAGGGAGCTGCTCACCAAGATAAAATTGCTGTACTACATACACTGCTGTTTGGGGTTTGTGCGTGGGTTTGGGGTTTTTTTGGGTTACAGGAGAGAAGAAGAGGTGGAATTTATACCTTAAAGGCATATTTTATTTTTATAAGCAAACAAAACAATAAGCCTGAAAACAGTTCACAGATGATGGTGTTTAAAACACACAAAACACACAGAAGCTGGGATTGATAGTAAGTACCTAGGAAGGGTGGTTCAAGCAGGTACAATGAACACAGTAAAGAGTATTTTAGAGTGTGCAGCCCTGTGACCATGGCAAGATTCTCCACAAGTATCTTAAAATTAAGAGCTGAAAATTAAAAGTAAACTAAAGCCTTTCACCTTTGTAACTCCCAGTGAGAACAGGTAACATGCCCTACCATGACATGTCTGCAGGGACAATGACAGGATGCTTCCTGCTAAACAGGAAAGGAGCATGCTGGCAACAGAGCCACATCAAAACTCAAAAAAACATTTGCCAACCCGTAACACAGTCACCTTTCAAAAGGTTTTAAAAACACCAACATTTTCAAGTAACAACACTCTTAAACGCACACAAGTCAGAGAGCAAGGAACTCACAGAGTGTGGGTGGGGAAAAAAAAATCCACCAATTCCAAAACATAAGAAGGGCAGTTGTTCCTGATATCCCCTCACACTTACACTTCTGCTCAGTCTCTCAACATGGGGTATTTTGCTCTTTCTGCTAGGTGATGTTCCCTTTGGTTTAATCCACATTGTCCTGCCACCCAGTTTTCAGACGATACAGTCCTAAAGTGACCTCTACCATCCCTCCTGGTTCATTTCCTCTCACTGGAACTCCTGGGCTAATAGAGGTCTACTGCCAATCACACAGCAGTGCAGTATTAGGGAGCAAAAAGCAGCTCATAAACCACAGAGTGACTCTACCCTCTGGATAAAGAGCTAATCACCCTCCTTAGTGGGAGTCACTGAAAACAATAGCAGAAGTGTATTGTTTTTCTGAAGGACAGATCTCTGGAAACTGACAGGCAAAAATAAATCAGAAGGTTCTCCAGCCTTCAAATTCTATCCAGACATCATATGACTCACCATGAACTTCACGAAACATTGGGAAAAAATTCACTCATCCCAATTCTCTTGGGAAGCTCACTAAGTTGTACAAGAATACAAAATATTCTTCACATGGCACTCTATCAGTAATGCTCCACAGCACACTATTGTGGTGGGAGTCCCTCCAGGACTGAAGCTGATAGCTGTGAACTTCCTCAGCTGCCCCTAATTTTACACCAGCATTACAGTCAGTTCTTTGACTACACATAGTAAAGGCCAAAAAGCAACTGTTCTGAATATAAGTATTTTCTTGCAAGCCACTAATGTGGGCTCAGGGCTTCTGATACCTTTGGTCAACATGGTGGAGAAATTCAACACATTCATTTTTCTTCTCTCTGCAGACACTGACAGTAAATAAGAGATTACCTATGAAGACTAGAAGATGATATAATATAAAATACTCAAATTAGGTGAATTCAGATACTGAACCAAAACCTACAACACTTGTAATAGCTGAACAAATACGTCCAACTATGAAATGACCTGTAAATGCTTTTTCAAGGACTAATTCTTCCAGCACACCTACATAATGTTTGTTTTCAGAATGAACTAACTTCAGTTGCTGTTGAAGCATTAATTCCCACGGATCAGTTAACTGTTAAAAAAACCAGTGTGTGCTGTTTTACGAATGCAATCTCTTCTATGCATTCCTGAGTGCAAAAAAGATTAAAACAAACTGTAACAAAATCTACCCTCTAGTATTATGGCCGATCAACATTACACAAAAAACCACTATTTACTGTGCCAGTTCACTCTCAGCCTTTGCTCAGACTGTCCAGGAGCAGTATGCTGCTGTTTTGGGATAACCAACACCAAACCAAGCTATGCACCCCTCGCCCCCCACTCCCACTCCAAAGAGATCAATCAAGGGAATTTCTCTGGTGCTCAAAATTAGCCTGCAATCTCTGTGAAGATCTGCAGCCAGGTCATTCTTCTGGAGCCTTCCAGGTTGCTTTCTCCTTTGGTGCTTAACAGGATCTTTTACCTGGCAGACATTTTCCTCTGAAACACTACACAGCTTCCCAAAACATGGGCTATAGTTCTCCCTATCATCTATAGACATCAGCAACTGCTTATCACAACAATTTCTGGCACCCATGCCTGGTCCCACCATCTCTGACACCTTAAGGCCGTTTAATACTTTCAGAATTGCATCCAATAGTGCATGTTGATACCAACACATAATATAAATCTTATCTTTTCAAACCAAAAAACTGCATCCAGCTGAACATTTCTGCTACACCATCAGGCCTGAGGAATTTATGCAGTAACTCCTGAAATTGTCAACCATAGCTGCGATTTTTCTCTTGAAGAGAAAATTCATGGGGGAAAAAATTAAGCAGCAATGGAATCAAGTTTTTACATCTTCCACAAAATGAGAAGGGACAGTGGTAAGGATAGAAGAAGAAAATCAATATTCAGAGAAAAAAGGCTATAGAAGAAAACTGAAAATATGAAAAGGGAAAGTCTCTGTGCTTAGATACCCTAGCAAGGGAGAGATTTCATAAGAATTTCACTGCCACACTCTGTATGCTCCCTCATCTGAGAAATCACATCGTCCAAACTGATGAGATGCCACAGTCAGTATTTGCCTGCTACAGGGTTCCTGTAAAGGATCACACTAATGCTGGTGTTTTATATTAGAAAGCGAACTGCTACACTTGCATTGGATTGTTAACTCAATCTGGGCACAGAATAAATTAAAAATTCAGCTTCTTAAAGGATCTGTTAAGAGTGTTCAATCTTTCCAATGGCTGGCTTCACAACCTGGTAGGTGCTCTTCATCTCCAGTTCTGTTTATTCTTTAGAGCTGAGTTAATTACGAAAGGCCAAATGGGTTATTGAAGGTGGAGTCAGTCAGAATATTAACTGTCCAGAAAGTAAAAACCTGCAAAAGGTAAACAACCAGCAGCATTTCCTCTTAATAAAATAAAAGTACCCCAAACACACTGTAAATTGAGTATCTGTCAATGGCTTTTGTTAAAAATATTTTAATATTAATTTTTAAGATTCTGTTGTCTTCTCCAGCACCCCAACATGCTGTAAATTAGTCCAACATGAAGCAGAGCAGCAGGTAAAATGCAGCGAAAGAAAACTTTCTCTGCTAAAATGCAGAGAAAGAAACTTCAAGAACAGCAGGGCTGCCTAGAAATGAGCTTGTTTTCTTGCCTTTGAAATGGCACAACATCAGTAGACTAACAACAAAACACCAGGAACACAGGCCTAGAAATTCTCTCTAAGTATTACACAACTGCCCTTCAAAAAGAAACCATGTAGTGCTACGTCTGTAGACCATGCTCAACATAAAATAAGGCAGAACATACAAAATACATTCCTTTAAAGATTTGTGCAAATGGAATGTTATGACAGCACACAAGCAACGTATCAATGCTGTCTAACCACTGAAGTTTACTCCAAAATTTGTATGTATATTCTTACAAGGAAATGATAGGTATGGTATTCATGTAAGCTCCAACTCCACCTTATAAGTCAGTATATATATATACATATATGTGTGTATATAAATATATATTTTGATATATATGTGCATATATACTATCAGATTCCAATGTAAAATGTATAAGAACCATATTCTTTTTGAAACATTTTGGACAACTAACAGTTGAACCACGAAGGCTCATGCCAGATGCACTGGAAATCAGCAGCAGGATTTTGGTAATGGAGGGGTTACAGCCCTACAGAGTAGTATGAAACTGTCCCAGCAGGGACTGCCAGGAGAGTCAGGACGGCTGTGGTAAGTAGGGAAGTCGACGACAGAGAAATCAGGTGAGAAAGAGCAGGAGCAGCAGCAAAGATACCACCATGCACTGACATCCATGTCCCAGCGCTGTGGGGAAAGGGCTAACGGGAGAGCTGGCAGAGTGCTCCTCTGGCTGGGAGGGCAGTGGGGCACATCTGACAGGGGTCCCACTTCAGGCCCTGAGGCAAAGGAAGCTGAAGAGGGGCTGTGCTGAGTGTGAAACCTCTGGGCTGGGAGCCTGCAGCAGCACAGCCCCAGCAGGGACCCCAGCACCTGCGCTGGGAACATGGGACACGCAGCTTCACGAGAAATCCAGGCCATGAGCCCTGTCCAGTTGCTGCAGGCATGCCGTGATCAGGTAATAGAGGAGGAACCAAGGAGAAGCTGGCTGTCTGCTTCACAGGGCAAGCAAGGATGGAGGTCCTTCAGAGGTTAAACCTCATGATTCAGTCTGCAAGGACAAGGGGTGGGGAGCGTAATCAATGTAGATTTGAACAGTTTGGTTTTTGGGTGTTTTGTAGGAGCCTGGGATTGAATTTCACTGAGTTTTTCTGCTGCTCAGTCTACCCCACGGGCTGGGAAGAAAGGGAGTTTATAGTGCACATATATTCAAACATAGACTTCCCGGTTTATTTGTTTTTCCAACACCAGAATGAGTAATTAGAAGTTTGCTAACTGAACATTGAATTGATTTTAATTCCCCAACAGAAAACTTCTTTTGACTCACAACAGCTCGGCGAACTGTGTGGATGAAAATAAAGTAATTTACAGCCATTTCAGTAAAAAAAGAGCACAGGTCAATATATTTAAATCCAACATCTAAAATCACATTCCAAACCCATATTTAGCAGCATGAATGAAACCCTGTTACAGGAGAGCATTCCTATTTTGTGAAGTCCTTATGCACACTTTTTACTTCATGTGGAAAGCAAAGCATTTAAATGATTTCCTGTATCAGAGGCCAATGTACGCTGGGTGTATCGCTTTGAAGTAGATTCTCACGAAATCAATGTCATCTATAAACCAAAATAATGCTGCCCTTGCTTTACAAGAAGTTATAAAGACAGTTCGTTATTGTTTATAAACAAATCTTTTAATTAAAATAAACACATTTCAGAGCTTAGCGAAAGAAAAAAGCTAGCCATAAAACACTGATTAATCAGCAGCTGACATCAAGCACCAAATTCTTCTTGTCTCCAATTTAATTAAGCATACAAGGTTATATATGTATACACATGTGCCTACTTATTAGATTTGCTATTCTACTACACTATCTTGACGATGTATTAAAAAGTTATTAAGAAGAGTAATCCAAGTTTTTATTTAATATGAATTCAACACCCATCTAACTTAAAAGATTTGAGATTCCCGGCTCCAAGTTTCCCTTGCAGGTTAAAAGCTGTCAAACCTTCTGCCTTTCACTAAAACCTTTCAGTCTGCCTTCAGCATCAGCAAAAAATATTAACGTCATTACAGGTTAGAAATCAGCATCCCCACTCACAAGAGCATTACTCTGATATTGTGAGAACAAAGTCTTGCTCAACAGCAAGTTTTTATGCACATGAGATCTCTAAAGCAAAACAGTAAATGCATGTGGGACACTAAAGAAGTTGCAAATCCATCTTTTGAAAATCCAACCAAGTGAGGTTAAATATATTCTGAAATAATACATGTATTCTTTGAGTTAAACCAGAAGGTAATGTAAAGCTATCTTTTCTTTCATTCTCCTCCCACATCCTAGTGATAGGAGCCAAGAATTGAGAAAACAGAATTGTTGAAAAAGCAACATTCTTAAATCAGCATATTATTTGTACCGATGAATTTATACTTATTCAAAAGCCCTCATAATAATCTTCTTTGCAAAGAAGACATTTCCTGGACTTATAAACTAATAAGGTCTTAA
Organism: Picathartes gymnocephalus; assembly: GCA_013390045.1. Classification (NCBI taxonomy): domain Eukaryota; kingdom Metazoa; phylum Chordata; class Aves; order Passeriformes; family Picathartidae; genus Picathartes; species Picathartes gymnocephalus. The sequence continues at coordinate 25,125 of WEKY01035192.1, forward strand.
AACCAGGAAACAAGTGGGGGTTTGTGCTTAAGAGCAGCATTTTGTCCTGGCCGACTCTCTTCCTCCCCTTCCCAAACTCGTAATTTAATTCTCATATCAGGTATGAAGTGAAATTACAGCTCAGTGTGGAAAATTAGGACCTGACCTTGCAAAATCAAATAGCCTCCCTTCATAACATGGCTTGAAGACCTGCAATAAACCCTGTCCCTTAAGCAGTGCTGTGTATAGCCAGGCCTGCAGAACTGCATTGATGTTGCTCAGTTAGCCACATGAAAAAATGCTAGGAAAAATGGAAAATAATCTAGAACAAACAGACTAGATCTGGAAATACGAGTCATAATCTTTTCTTCCTTCCTATATTTTCTCTTCCTTAATGCTTCCCTCCCCATCACGTTAGTACTAAAAGCAGATTTCCCATATTCTCTTCCCAATTAGCAATCTAAGGGGGGAAAAATAAAGGAATGAAAAAAAAGAGAAAGATTTACTATCTCTTCACATTCATTATAAAAGTTTCCAGGCACAACAAACCCTGTGGGCATGGAAAAATATAACAGTGCATCTTCGTCAGGCTTGAGGTTGCTGGAGGATAATCAGTAAAACATGTCTCTCAGAAATCAGAGGAAAAAGCATGAAAACATTTCAGAGGGAAAATCCCACCAAACGATGCAAAAGGATTGTATTTGGATAGGAAAAGGAGAACCGAGAAAACAAGGCACAGGACTTTTCATGAGTAGAAAGAGCTACTTATTTTGCAGAAAGATCTATTGCAAGCAGTTTTTCTGTCTAATCAATTAGATGCATGTATTCCTGTTTTATGGAGTGAGCAGCTGTTTCTTCAAAGAACTACAGTGATGTATCTTTTGATTCTAGAAGATCACACATGTAGTGTACATAGAAGAAAGGCTCTGCACTCTGCAACTTTAAAGGCTTCCCAAATGACCACTGAGCACCAGAGATCTTTGTGGTACACTGTACTTCCTGCTACATCAGGAATAGACACAAAATACATCAGTAGGAATGTGGAATTGGCCTAGGAGGATACACACTGCTCCCAGAGTGGAGCTGTGTTGTTGAAAAACTTTTGGGTTCACATCATCATCTAATTCACTTTGTTTGAAATCTATGACCATTTCCATGTATAATCTTTCATCTTCCTGAACCACAAAGATCAACAAGTTTCAAGTGAATTCAGCTGGTGAAATGTTGCCTATGTTGTATATCAAGTGTTAGTTATGAATCCCTAAAGGATTTACTCACAGTCAGCTTTGTGCTGCCTTCCTTGGGCACTCTGTCTGCTCTGGTTTCTAACACCTAACGGCGAGCCAGCGAGCAGCACCTAGTAGCTGCCTTGGAGAAACTACAGAGAAGGACTACTACATCCCCTAGGTAGTGCGAATTTCCTATGCCCAAAGGATGGAATGTACCAAAATACACCAAAAATTACTGCTGGAAATGTGCTGCTATGAAAACTGACATATTAAAGACATTCATGACAGTAGCAGCAAAATGACAAAGGTCCTGAAGACAGCCAACTGTTTTTTTCATAATTCTTTTAGCAGACATTCGAAAGAATAAAATGTTTTGATTAAGCTCTTGAAATGAGATAAGCCTTTCCAATTACTCTAGGAACTAGAGAAATTCGGTAAGTACTGTGAATTGCCCTCAACAGCAGACCAAGTGTCTTTCTTGTCTTGAGGACAGAATCTATGTCATGCAAGAACAATGGTTTAAATATCTTACAACAGCTATTTGCAACTAAACAACAAAGGTATTGAAATAGATGGATAAAGACAATCTTACTTGAGCCACAAAGCATTGAAATACAGCTCAGAAGAGCTTATGTCAATACTCATTGGGAAAAACTCTTTTCGGGATAATGAGAATGAACAGGTTCAAAACACTAAAAATAACTTCAGGTTTTTTAACTAGCATGAGGAATTGGAGCTGAAATCAACTTCTCCCTTCTGATGGGAAATAGACTGTTCTCAGGTAGACGTGGTAACTGCAGGTTCCTCCCTGCCTTGCACATTAGATTGATACCTCCTCCCCCCCACAAAAGGATGAAAAACACCACAGTCATGACAATGATCAGCCACCAGCATGATTATACTCTCAAGTTAAATGCAATCAGTATTCTGACATATGGGCAAAACCAAAACACCCTTTCCGTTCATCACTACATTACCTGAACCTTATAGTATCTACAGTTAAGTATTATGAAGAATATCACAGAGGAATTCAGAGTAAAAGCCCTCACTATGAAAAATTAAAATGTCCACCCAGGTGAGGAAATTAGTATTGTCTCACCTACATGATCCCATTGTTTCTGGAAAGCACTTAGAGCCAATTCTTGAGGAAAGGCAATTCAAGGCATGTAAATCCACTCAGCAGAAACAAAAATGGATATTAACTTAGTTTCTTTTGTCCAGCTGAAAGGCAATTCAAAGGGCCTTAAAGTGGCAAGGCTCAGGAAACAGCAAATCTCACCAGTTGAACTGGTGAGTAACAGATTTATCTTTGTTACCTAGAAGAAAAAGGGCAGCATTTTAGCCACAAAGGCAAATTTTAGGAAGACTGGAGAAATGAAGAAAAACATTCTGAGCTGAAGATAATGATAAATTCAAATAAGAGACAGCCTGTCCTCACTGTAGTGTTAATTCAAGCGTTGCCTCAGCCTAGGCACACAGACAAGTCTTTTGCTTAAATCAGGCAGTACTTTTAACTCTTGAGCTTGCTGGCCCAGCAGCACACCTCAAATGCCAGTGATTCTTTCCCTGCCAATGTAGCAAGGCCGCTGCTGCTGAACAACTGCTCATCACTAAGAACATAAAAAATGAGAGAAGAATAAACAACCCAAAGTAAAGGGCCACACTGAGTCAGACTACAGATCATCTACCCAATTCTCCTGCCTCTTAGCAGTAGCTAACAGTGTTACAACAGTGCAGGCATGGAGGGAGCAGTGCTTCTCCCAAACATACCCTCAGCCACCAGCAGTAGCAGCCTGGAAATTTCCTGAACCAAAGGTGATGGGTTTGCACTTAATAATCCTCTGTAGATTTTTTTCATCAGTGCAACAAAGCAAACAGTAAGCCTTAAGTGGAAAGATAACTATCAAAAGCCACAAGAAGGAATAAAGGTAAAAGACTGGCAGGGAGAGTCAGAAATTCAAGTGTCCCTGGCAGGAAGACAAAGGAAAACCATTACACAAAAATTTGGTCCAAATTTTACATTATCCACTACCATTCAAGAATCAAGAATTTCACGAGTTTTCTTTTTCAGTTCATGTAATCACAAGACAAGAATCCTAGAGGCAGAGCTATCACTCAGAAGTTCATGTATGTCAGCTGGGAAAAGAATGTGGATTCTCCTATGCTGGGGAGAGCCCAAATGATGTTTTTTATTAAAATATTTTAGAAGAATAACTATTTTGCAAACTCAAGTATTTAAGGTGTTCCTAACTTAGCTGGCAAGTCATTTTGCTTTGGCTGGACTTCAGCACAGTATTTACTATTCTGACAATAGGTAAAAAGAAAATAAAAACCTTTTCTCTTTTGTTTTTCAGACCTATAGAGCTTAGCAGAACACAGCAGAGATTTGATACAGCCTTGCTGGACTGAAGCTGCAAACACATAACAGGGCACAGCTCTTCCAATTTCAGAAGCTTACTTGATTTCTACTGAGCATTATGCTTTTCAGGAAGAAGAATGGGAAATAAGTGGTTTTAAGTATTTTTTAATTTATTTTTTTCTAGACACTCTCTAACAGGAAAGGGTATAAGGCATGACCAGTAAACACAAACCCTGTCCTGACTATCTATAACAGCCCACGAGAAATGTGGGTGTCATGAAGCACCTACCAAGCTGCTGCATTTGTGTGCAGCTCTCTTCTGTGTATCACAGTCCTGACTATTATATTCCAACAAACCCTAAGACATGTTTGTCTCTCCAGCTTTGAGAAGAGAAAAGCAGCTATCCTTTCACTGCTTTTTAAAATTTCTTGACTGAAGAAATTGTGTAAACAGTGTAGCAAGGTAGAGGCAAAAAAAAAAAAAAAAAAAAAAAAAAAAAGAAAAGAGGCTGTACCATCATCAGAGAACAATTTTACTATCTCCTCTTACCCACTACTGATTTTCAAAGCCACAGTAATTTGTACTGGCAGGATTCCTGCCAACGCAAGACACTATTAGTTAATGATATGAATTTTCCCCTGGTTCTTCCTGAAAAAGATACCAGTAACAATAAAATCACCATTGCTAGCTACATTCATAGTTGCAGAGTGACTTCAGTAAGTAAATTAACATTCTTAAAATTAAAAGTTAAAGAACCAAACTTTTTCAATATACCAACCACCAAATACGGGATGGCTTGATACCTGCATCAGATGATAATTTTTAATTTTGACTCTTTATCACATCATAGTGGATTCCAAGATCCTAATATTGGCTAGTTCCTAATAATTCCAGAGTAAAATTATAATTATTTTCATTCTGGCCCCAAGTATTTACAGCTATCACTATTTAATTTACAGCACCATTCAAGTATTAGCAGTATTGATGTAATGCAAACTGATAGAGTGCACTACAAACTCTAGTTCTCTGCAATCTAGTAAAGCAATTGCTCCTTAACTGCATTAATTAGAAGTTCTTACTTTTTGCTAAACCTAGCTCACACTGTCGGTCTTGCTGATTTCAATAAGACTATCTATTGAGCGAGGTTACTCACACAAGATGGAATCTGCAGGCCTAGACCCTTCCATCCTGATTCATAAGTAAGAAGCACATGAGTCTAAGCAGGAATTTAACACTTACGCTTCCACAGTTGTTCTTACAGTCTGTTCCTCACCATCTTCATCTGAGCTGCTACATGTTGCATCAGAGTCCAGGTCCTTCTCCACGCGAGACAGCAGCCCTCCAGTAGAAAGTGCAAACCCACGGATTTCACCTGGTGCAACGCTAACTCCGTTCTGTACGTCCACGCTCAAACGACTCTCAGAAGTAGTTGTCTTGTTTTCTGGCCAACCTTCAGTGCATCTGAGGGAGTTATTGCTCAAAAATCTAGCTGGCTCATGGAAAACCTTCATTCTCTGAAACTGATGTTTCACAAAGCATTTCAGCTGGTGATCACAGTGTTTGATAACATGCTTTGCCAGGAGCATTTGTAAACGCTTCTGAGTTCTTTTGGCGCGACTGATTTCCATTTGTTGCTTACAGACACACTGGAGTAAGCGAGCATACACCTCCTCCTGGGTGCAGCTCAAAATCGCTTCTGAAGGCCCATGAAGATTTTGGTGTAATAAATCCCCTTTTATTGTTTCAGTGCAGACTTCCAAAACCCTACCCAAAACCCCATTCTTCTTGTACCATTTACCATTTAAAAGTTGCATTTCTTCTGCATTACTGGATTCAGTTACACTTGAAAGTCTCTGCATTCCTGCAAAGTCTGGAGATGTGGTCTCTGAAATCACTACCCCTTTGACCTGTTGTTCAGGTTCTGAATGACTAATCTGACCAAATGATGTGTCAGCACCACTATGTAATGACTTTCTCATCTTGGAGTAGCCAGGCTCTCCTGCTTTCGTTTGCTTACCAGTTTTGTTGCTAAACGCAGAATTTGTACTCATTAATAAGACAGACTGATAACACTTGGAGGATGGTGGGGAACCAAAATGCTGCACACTGAAGATATCATTCAGGAGGTTGGGCTCAGCAGTGGGGAACCCCAGGACTGAACAAGTAATCTGTGTGATGGAGTCCTCTTTTATCTTCTCTTCCACTGCTCTGGAATTTTCCATGCACAAAGCTGTATCAGACTCCATAGCTCTAGAGGACAAAGAAGGTGACAAGTGGATACCATGACCTTTTGTTGTTGCCTCTCTGAGGGCTGGTGTCATTATAGCTACAGTAGGTAGTTTACAGCAAACCTGAAAATAACATGGGCCATGTAAATTTTCTCATTTTCATGACACAGTACAAATACAACAACTCTGTTAGACATTTCATTCTTTTAACATCATTCAAAGATGCCATAAAAAAAGGACGTTATCTAAAGAACATAGACTATGTCGCCTCCCAAGTCAAACAAGAACACTCTCTCTGGTTTTTCTTTATTTCATTCAGAGGCTGCTCCATGTGCAATGAAAGCCTTTATGTCTCAGGGGAATAACTGTTCATACCTCATTTCATTTTTGATCCTATCAGTCTGAGAAATAAGATCCAAAAAGTTCAGGTCTGTCATCTAACCTTGCCCAAACTGAAAAACATGACCTTGAGCAATGTGACTGGCACTATTGCAAGAAACATATTTACTGTAAATCAACATAAAGCAAGCATTTGATTAATTATTCTATAGTCTTATAAATACACATTAGAAACCAATCTAATGCTTTCAAAACAGAAACTCTTAAGTTCTGAAGTTTCCTACCAAAAAAGAATTCTTTCCTCTGCCTTTGTATACCACTCTTTGTTCATCAAGCACTGTCTGCATAATACGTACAGAATATTTTTCAAAACAATTTGAGAAAAGACAGTTCTCCTTGACAAATTCTTTTGCTTGTGCCTTGCCAATTAACAAAGGGTTCCCAGATTTTGGGATCGAAAGACCAATGTCAACCATCATCCCTTCTTGTCAGCAGCTACGCTGCAAGTCATACTGTATCAGTTCCACAGCCTACTGCACAGGAGTCACTTGCACAGTACTTACAGCTCTGTTTAGGAGATGGTCAAATAAACCCAATGAATGATTTAATTGAACATAGCCTGCAGAAGCCTGAAAGACAAGTTCCTGTCAGTTCCTCATTAAGAAACTAGAGACAAAACCAGAAATCATAAGAGAGCAGTAGCAAAAGTGAGTGCAGCACAGTAATGCCACAGTAAATTCTGTTGATCCATGTACTAGTTGAGCAGCAACTGCCCTCCTTTTAATGTCTCCAGTTTCCTTGATCTCCACAGCAACTGCCTAGCTCAGCAATTTTCAATGCACAGATCCCATAAGGGGTCAATGATTCTGAGACTGCCACATACAGATCTTAAGAAAAGATCTGTCTGAAGCCTTAGCTTGTTTATAACTACAGGTTTTTTACACTGAAGGTGCAAACATTAAAGTGAGATGTGGAAACCCAGGGAGCTGAGAAATACCAGTTTGGATACTTGCTCCTTAATCCTCAAAACATGAAGCAGAACACAGAGAGCCACATGCTCCAGTACTGCCTTACCACTCTCTGTGGCTTTATTCACCTTTCATTGCTCCATGTGTACTTCATCCATGAGGTTTTCATCTCTGTACACTACCCTCCTAGCATCACGGGGACCAGGTTTGGTGGTCCTACTGCTAATCCTAAATGATATCATTAAAATCCCCAGGATTTTAACCTTTATAAATAAGCCAGTAACTTCAGCCTAAAGACGAGCTCAGCACAAAGTCCTCCCAGTGGACAGCTGTTCAGGAAGAACACCATTCTAGGATCAGACAGGGAAATGCACTGTTGAGAACTGGAGCCCCTAATCCCAAAGGCTCTGGTGACTCAGCAATGCTCTCAGCACCTGTCTGACTCGTGTCTTTCCTCTTGTAAAAGCTAGCAGGCCTGAGAATTTGCAAATCCAAAGGAATATTGATTCAGATACCAATGCCTCACTTGCCCCTAACATAATGGCAAATGACAATAGCAAGTCAGAGCAATTATGCATGGCTAAGACATAGGGGGAGAAAACTGAACAGCTCGTCTGTGGGATTAATATGAGCTCAGGAGTCCCTGTGTTTGACCTCTCCCTGGGAATTCCAAGAAGCTTTCCAAGATGAGCACCATCAGCCTGGTATCTACATGCACCTAGCAACGTATTTATAACTGTTCCAACTTTACCATCCACCTCCCTTAGTCTGAGTGGTTTAACAGGCACAGGTTGCTACTCCTGAAACCCAGGAAACTCCACACACAGTGGAGCTGTTCAAGCAAAAAAGTAGTTTGGAGATGTGAATCACATAGCTGTGTGAAGATGGAGGTTATTCAAAAGAACTGGCAGCACAAAACTTTATAGTGCTGTGTTTTAAGTCAATCACATTCCCTCAACTACCACATACCCTTTTGGTACAGTTTCAAATTTCCAAAATCACAATGAATACCATTACCTTTTTTTTTTTTTTTCCCCATCTAGGGGACTTCTTTTTAATTCTTCTAGAGGAAAGAGGGAAGAAATCAAAGTACCCTCATTGAGCTAAAGAGCACTGACAAATCACTAACTAATTCATAGTGCCTGACAAAGGATGCCTACACTACAATGTAACTAAAAAATAAGGAAAATGCTTTTGAAGAGGGATATCACTCAATTAACCCCTTACCCAGCAACGTGGAAATTTCATACAATGTTTCCGTCCTGAAGACGGTGTGAGACACTCAGGTGTGCTCATCTCACTACAGTGACATCAAAAAGACCTTATAAAAGCTGGTACTGCCACAGTGTCCAGCCCTTGGCATTTTCCCAAGAAGTTCACACACACACACACACACACACAGAAAAACTTCATAGGTACAGGAGCAAAACAAAGTATCAGTTGCAAAAAAAATATAAACCAATTTTAGTGCAAGTATTTGGCTTGATAAAAGTTATACAATTTACATTTTATTTAATTTTGGCAGAAAGTTGCAAAAATAATTTCACTCCACCCGTACTGGAAGTGAGTTTCCAGAGCAAAACCTACTATGTTCGAGGGGGGAAAAAAATAAAGGCAAAGAGGGAGGGAAGACAAGTACTGCAAAATGGTATACTGGAAGAGTATTTTCATTATGGGAAAAGCTTTTTTGTCATAGGTAAAGCATTTCACAGATTTTTTTTACATTGTGTATTAGTTGAGGTTTCAAAACCAGAACAGCTGAAATTCAACTAAACTGCCAAACAGTTTGTTTTTCATCTGCTGAATAAACACTGCACTTGAAAGACTAAAAAATACTGTAAAAAGAAAAACTGACATTAAGTAAGTACTGAGGGAGGGAAGGAACAAGTACCAGACATACACAGCAGAGCAACTGATGTTTAAAGTAACTTTATGCTTATCCTCCCCCTAATGCCTTAATTACCCAGGAGGATATAGCTGGGAATTGCAGTTTACTACAGGCCGACCTGCACCTTGCTCCCTTCCACCACTGCAGCTACAGGTTCCTAATCCTCCAGTGACTCCTGCTCCTCTACCTCTCCTCTTCCTCTGCTGAGGAAGGTTTCTTCACCCTCCCTTGATATTTCTGCACTATACCCTTTCCCTACCAGGCTTACCTCAACGGAATTTGCCTAAATCCCGAAACTAGTGTCTTCATGTTGGTGATTAGCAGCACCCTAGTAAAAGAAACACAACAAAACCCAGCCACAGCCCAGCACACAAGGTGGCATTCCATGCCTTCCCAGCTTTTGTTTATAGTCCTTTCACTTTTTGACTCTTCTCCCCCTTGCATAACACTATCACTTCGGTTACACAACACTGCAGAGAGTGTTCTGGGGGATTTTTGCTTGGGGGGAGGATTGCTTTGTCTTTTAGTGGATTTTTTTATTTGTGATCTTTTTGTTTCCAATGACAATAAAACTCCACTTGCATGAGGCTTTTTAAGGCTCCTCTGTAGCAGCCTTCTCTCCTTGTAAATTGAGTCATCTTTCGTCATCATAAACACCTGAAATTTTCTTCTTAATAATGAGATTCCTCGAGACCAGGAGGAGATTTTTACGTTTATGATTTCTTTTTGTTGTGAAACTCAGAGGCCTACAAACAACATTTCAAATTAATACGGCTGTTTCCAGTTTATTCACAGATTAACAATGTTTCAGATAAGCCAACTTCCACTGTTTATTCCTTGCTAGATGGCATTTCAAAAGCAAAGCAAAGTCCCTGACAGCAGACAGCCTCTGGTGAAACACCCAAAATTCATCTCAGCAAGAATACTCAAAAATACTGTATTTCATCCTGTTTTAAGGCCTCTTAGAGACAACCAACAGAAGAGAGGGCAGCAACAAAAGCAATTTACAACACAACTGCCAAAACCTGGTTTCCTACAGGTTTGTGCTGTTTGTCTGGTAATCCCCAGCTCCTCCTGGGCAGCCTTCCTGATAATCACTGGACGAAAATAAAGTGCTCTGGCAGACAGGCACTACCTCAGCCGAGTGCAGCGGACAGGACCTGACCCTGGCCAGCTTCTTCAAGCCTCGCCTGGTGGGAGGCATCCCTCAGGCTTTGACTACCCTTCCCAATTTTCAGAAGACCTACAGGATCATAGTGATTTCTAAGAATAGCAAGAACAGCCCAATAGCATAAACTGCATTTTCTCATGGAATAGACTGCAGCAACGACCACAAAAAAGATATTGGTCCCACTGGGCATGTTCTGGTTAGGAGTATGAAAGAAAAAGGAAACAAGTCCATATTTAACACACCTGGGACCAGCCTTCAAGAAAGAAAAAAACAATTATTTCAGCAGGCAGCTTTTGTTTTCACTTCAAAAGCAGACCAGATACTCATGATATGTATTTAAGCATTCTAGTATTTTGTTCTATTAAGAGATTGGAAAAAAACCCCATAAACCCAAACAGGATTATGTGGGGAATCTCCCAGTTCAGCAGCGCTCACTGTGCAGGCACAACTATCCATACAAACCTGCAACTCCAGTGTTTTGTACACCCCAAAGACATAAGCACAAATTCCTCCTATGTGAAAAAAAAAACCCACCAAAAAACAGCTCAACACCTCCTCCTCAAAAAGGATTTCTCTTTGAACACTAGGAGATCTCCATTTAAGACAGACCACCCAAAGTTTCAAACATAAAAAAACACCAAAAAGGAGGCACTTCGAGTGGAACTCCTTAGCATTAATTTATGATAAAATCCATGAGTCATTAAAACCTCTGAACAGGTTTGTTTTCCTCCGTGTTCAGCTCTGCTTCTGAAGAGAGAATCGATACAATTTCCAAGTTTACTACCACACCATCAACTATTTCTTGTTCAGTCTATAACAGCATATTTGCAAAGCAACATCTGAAATAATTTTAAATATCTGTTAAATGCTTTTTGTAGTACAACAGGTGCCTCTATAAGTAGGTCATACATAGCTCTCTAATAAAAATATCTGCAATACTTTCTGATCCACCATAGAGTTCCTATCAACATTTCAGTGATACTTCTGAATTTCAGCCTTTGAAGAGAGGGCTATAAAACCTGATCTTAATTGAGACCCACTCAGCTCTTAAGACACTAATTAAGATGACTGGAATTTAAGCTCCTCAGAACATTCCCCAGGATTTCAAACCATGGACCAATACAGCAGCAGAGTCCTAAGGCATGCAGATTGCTTTCTGAGCTGGTACATCCACCAGGCTTTATCCAGTGTAATTTTTAGTATTTCCTTTTTATTAAAATAAGCACAAAAATGAAGTATTTACCCTTTGACAAAAGGCATACTTTAATAATTTGGATTTTTTTTTTTAATTGGCTCACACTGCAAATTGGAAATTGAAAATTCCCATTTTTAATTTGCTTCCCATTAGAGGGGGTAGGTACAGAATACCTCAGTCACTGCTAGATTTTTTGGGGGAGAGATACTTCATTTTGCAAGCAGGAAGCTTGCAGAAAGCGGATGGAAAGACTAGCTCAGGAGCACAGAGGAACTCTCAAGGCAGGTTGCGGGACCTGCATATAAGCTGCTCCCCAGAGCTTTGCTAATCACTTTATCCTAAGTATCCAGCTCTGTAAGCGGTCCGTAGTCTGGGAAGTCTGGCCCACGGTCACTCCGAGGCAAGGGAATATGTGGCCGTAAGTACCCGCTGATTACCAGAGGGAAGTTTCCATCCAGTGTTTAAATCCTGGGTGGGACACGCGGGGCAGCGCGGAGCGGCCCCGCCCCTGCTGGCGCGCGGGCCCCGCCCC
>WEKY01035192.1:37055-261897 GCA_013390045.1 Picathartes gymnocephalus
GCCCCCGCCGCCTCATGGCGCCCCGCCGCGACGCGCCCCGGGCTTGCCTCCGCGTCCGGCGGGTTCTCCGCAGCGGCGCCGGCGCCGCCGCCGCAGCCTCAACCCCGCAGAGCACAGCGCCCGCCACGGCTCACACTGCCGCTCTTGAAGAGTCCGCGCCCAGCTAAAGCGCAGCGCGGCGGGGCGGGGCCTCCCCCGCTCCTCAGGGGGAGGAGCGCGGCCAATCCGGGGCGCTGGGGGCGTGGCTTGATCTGGGGGTGTGGCCTCCCGCCATTGGCGGGGGGCCGACTGACGCGAGGACACCGCCCTTCCCCCCCCGTGATGGGGCCGTGTGGGAGGGGAGGAGCGACTGCCGCTCCCGCTCCGGACAGGTTCAACTCTCAACGCCCAGCACGGGTAAAGAGCCAAAACCCGCCCATAAACACACACATTCCAAGTTACTGTCTCCAATTAAAAGCCCTCGAGTTCACCTGCATCACATTCCCTCCCTCCCTCCCTCCGAACTCCCCCTCAGCGCCCTGAGGCGAACATGGGCACAGAGGAAGAAACCCCTCTCCCCCGCGGGCTTTGAAATAACCGTAGACAAGCATGAGATTGCATAGAAATGCTTTATTATGTTTATTTGACCAAAGTAATTAAAATAAGGCATTCCGGGTTAGATGTAAACATAGAGGTCAGCTGCACAGCAGGTGGCTGCTGCACAGTGAGCAGGTGTATGGCAGCAACAACAGTCTCAAGTTCTACCTCTCAAGGGGAAATACAAATTTAAAGTTGCATTAATATTCAATTTTGCTTATTTGTTAAGAATATGGTTTCTCTCGAGATTTGATTCTGAAAAGCGAGGTTTGGATTCAACACAAGGGGTTCAAGTCTGAAAGACCAAGCTACTGAACGTTCCAGAGATAAAACTACTTTTCATTACCACAACCCTCGACACCCAGAGAACTACTCTGTGTTGTACAAGGAAACTTAAATTTTAAGTTCATTAAATACTAGATATCCTGCATATGAGCACACTGTTATTAGTAATGTGCTTTAAGTGTCACTTCCATTAAAGAATATGCTACAGCACATTTATTTTACTTACATTCTGATGTCTGATTTCATGCCATATATTAATATAGAAAAGGATTCTGCAAGACTCTGCAAAGTAGTAAGCATCTGCCCTACTTGTCACTGACAATGTCTCTAGCAATAAGTTCTTTCATTATTTCGTTGGTACCACCATAGATTGGCTGAACACGGGCATCCACAAAAGCTCTGAGGGAGGAAAAAACCAAAATAAAACAAGGAAACATTACAAACAAGGCCTCAGAATGAACACACAATCAAAAAAAAAAAAAAAATCATTTTATCTTTAGAGATACCTCTTTTCAAAGTATACTCTTCCCATTGATAAAGTAGTTCCTATTTTCTAAGAGGCTTCAACTACCTAGAATATTACAACTTTCCAGGGTGCTGTGCACCATACCAGGAACTGGGTCAGTATCTCTTCCCTGTTTGTGTATAGCGTAAAGTCTCCACTATTGCCTCTAATTAAAAAAATAAAGCCCTATAAACCCAGACTCCTGCTACTACTCCACTCCCAATTCTTGTTCCTGATGACAGCACATAGGACGATGACAGAGAGCTTTTCCATCTTCATTCTGCTTCATCATACAGAGAGCAGCCCAGGAGCAATGTGGCATTCTCTGGAAATCTACGTATTACTGGACCACAGAGATAATAAAACCCTGTGTGGGCCAACTATTGTACACACAGACAAGCAGAGGTTTAAGGACACCCTGAACACAGCTTGCTGGCCTTCCTTTAATAAGACAGTGGAGAACACTCACAAATTGCACTCAATGCAAACATGCAGGAATAAGTTATTTTAAAACAACATTTCATACTCAATGGATCTAAAATTTAAAAAAAACCCTAAACCGACTCAGTTAAAAAAATTGGCTTACTTATGACAACTGCACAGCAGTCCTGTTCTTGCTATTTCTACTGTTAGATTACCACCTCTTGGATTTTTTAAAATAAAAACAGCAGCAAAATCGCTTAGTGTCACATGACCTGTACACAAACCTCACAGATAATACACAAGTATATATACAAAAACTCCATAAATGTCTCTAAATTCATGAAGTCAGAAAAAAATGGGAATGGCAAATTCCTTTTTCTACATATAAATCTCTTAACTTTTTCATTTGAAAAGGTGTAAAAAAGCTGAATGCAGACAGTTATGCTCTTGATTTGATACTCAATGGTATCAGATCAACATATTTTCTTCACACATATGCATTTAATTTCAGATAAAACATAACCTAGCTCCCCTCATTTCTACTTACATAGTTTTGCTTCTGTTGTTTCAATTAACATTTTCTTCTAAAAAAACAACTTCTCTTTTATAAAAAAACCCCATACAATTAATTGCTGAACAGCTTATGAGTTATTTGGAGAATCAAAACAAAGCCTTCCGGCAGACATCTGTACAGTAGATTCCCTTTCAATTAAACATGCTGAGAAAAGGAACAGTAAATCACTAGTAACACTAAACAACTGACACACAGATGCAAAGGAAGTGCTTCATTTGACTTTGCTGGTAATCTTTCATCATACAATCTGAAATGTTACACTTACTTTGCAATTGGATACTCCCACATGTACCCCCATCCTCCATGCATTTGTACACACTGAGTTGCTATGCTGTTTTGGAGATCAGAACACCTTAAAGAGCCAAAAGGAAACTTGCTTTTAGAAGGACATTATGTTGCAAAACATTACAAAAGATAAAGATACATTAACAAGACAAAAACATAACATGATTAGTAAGAAGTAAATACTGTTCAATTTAATGCATTAAAGGTTTGTTCCCTTTATGGGACAGCTTTCAGAAAAGGAAAGGTTTCAAAACAGACAGGCTTGTTTACCTTTCTCACAGGCTAAGAGAATCCTTTTGTGAAGCAACTTGATACAGTCTCTTTTCTTGCCAAATCACTCAGCTTTGTCAGAAATTAACAATAAACCAGGCTTTCCCCCACCATTGCCACCAGCAACACACCAGGATGCTCTTTGAGCATAACCATCACCTGGGCATAATTTCTTTTCCTCAATAAACTTTCCCAATAGACGTTTCCACAATAGCCTTCAATTCTAAAACATACTGTTATTTTTCAACAGCATTTGTTGACTGCAAAAGTATGGATTTAACAGCAAAAAAACCCTTAATTGCACTGGAAACTCAAGCTGTAGTTAGAGAGTGGTTTTTTTCATGTCTTCTAAGTGTACAGCTTTCAGTGGCAATAGAAGAAATGAAAATGACAAGTCAATTGCTTCTCCTGGAATACTGGCCCTTCCCCCAAACCATCCCCCCATTCATTTAAATCCTTACAGTTTATTATATCAACTGTAATTCTGCAGCAGTGAGTTACTGCAACTGTCTTTCCTAAACATATTCTCAAATTCTTTTAGGTATGTACCATAACCCATC
Source organism: Picathartes gymnocephalus (assembly GCA_013390045.1). NCBI lineage: Eukaryota > Metazoa > Chordata > Aves > Passeriformes > Picathartidae > Picathartes > Picathartes gymnocephalus. Next base: position 40,534 of record WEKY01035192.1, read on the forward strand.
ACCACAAGAAAAATCAAACCAAAACAAGCCTACAGGTCTTTCTCCAGATAGGAAAAAAGAGATGCACAAACCAGGTTTTAAAATCCTTCCAAGCTCTAACTCAAGTCACTGACTATACAAAAAGTTTGAAGGAAAATTTGAGACTAGAGATAATCTCCAACACATTAGGGAATAAAGCAATTCTACATTCAAGCATTTTCTAGACCATTTAAGTGAGTCTTATGGAAGGGTCACAGGGACTCCACTGGAGAAAGAGGAAATCCACAACAAATCATGATGGTAAACAGCTGTGAAAGTGAGGGAGTTTCAAAAGCCTTGCCTAGGGAAATTTGTTGAGGAAGTGAGTCTGCATATCTCAGCTGGCATTAGTTGTTTCCTCCTCCTCAAAACCGAATGCCTTTGCTTCTGTACCTGATACTCCTAGGTAATCACTGCCAGGAATAGCACTCAAAACCCTTCCTTCCATTGTAAATATTTCTGCTCATTTCCTCTATACTTATTTTGAAAAGCCTAAAGACTGTAAACCTGTGTATCTTCCACAAATTCCTTTGCTCATGTCTCATGCGCTTTTTTTCTCCCATCTTTGCAACAAGCTAAAACTATACAAATTCATGTACAACTACCTTAGATGTTTCCAGTTGTTTTTCTCTGGTAAAACCAAGTTAACATATAACACCACCAAGTACGGGGTGAGGAAGAAGAAATTCTGGACAATAAAGGAAAGTACTGTTCAGTCTCAGTTACAGCAACAGCTGTAGCCAACTATTTCTTCCCAAAACCAGACAGCTTTGAAAACTGGCTAGGCCAAACAGCTATTGTTAAGTAACATTAACTAAACAGTATGATAGAGCTTCAAATGTATTTAAATTTGGCTCCAAATATTCAAATTTTGCTTTTAAAAAAACCAAACCAAGACATATACTCCATTAAAAAAAAAACAAAGAAAACAAAAAAAAACACCCAACAACAAACTTCTAACAATAAAATGTAAATTTTTGTCTAAATACCAATGGATCCCTTGCATTTACTTAAAGCTGAGGTGTAATCTTGTTATTAATGGAAGCCTATTTTAAAAGTATGCCTTTATTTTGAAATTGATCTGGTTAATCAACCCTGGTTTTCAATGTAACTTTGATTTTTGATGACCACATCATTAGAGTTAAGATCATGCAAGTAACACTTCCAGATGACTGTATGCACATACCAATACTTTGCCATCGAGGCTGTCGCAGAGTCCAGGCGTTTATCTGCGTGGAGCTGCAAACAATTGTCCATAAAAGCTCGGGCCACACAAATCTGCGTTTTTATTTCGGCCAACTTGTGCTGTACTGTCTTGTTGTGGAAGTGGATAGAGAGGGTAGAGGAGAGAAGTATAGTGCAGTTTAATACTTCAGGTAAAAGATGCAGCATTTTTCAAAAGGATTGCTGTTAGAAATCACTATTTCAAACTTTGGTTCTGTACATCAGGGTACACCTTACTTTCCAGACAATTATGTCTTCACTAGATAAAGTTACTGTCCTTTACTTGTCAAGGTCAACTCAAAACACAAATTTAAGAGAAAAAGCACTAGAGAAAGGGAAAACAAATTCCTAGAGAGCACATGGCAGGAGGCCCAGAGTGCTCTGTCACTCTAGGCTCCCTCTTGCGAGGTAATGTCCTTTCGCTCTGCAGAACCATTAATTTTCCTAATTAATAACATTTCACCATCTACTGAATGCTTTTTCTATGTATTCTTCTACATGCAAAGAGACAGAAGCAAAAAATAAAGGAAATTTTAGACTATCAGAAAGTTTTTCAGCACCAAGTTGAGTCACATCAGAAAAGAGGTCTAGATAGAAGGAGTAAAATCCATCATAAGGTTATGTAAAACAAAACCAGGCAGGCATTTGACCACCTTCTTGTAATTCTGGTAGGGAGGGGATAAAAGCATCACCCACTAATAAAAGTTCGTTCTTAGTTCTAGAAATGTATATTAAAAAAAAAAAAATCTTGCTTCCCTTGACAATAAATATATTGGACCAGTGTACCACTACAAGAAAAGATTTCATTTTAGATGCTTTAATGTGGCATGACTAAATGAATTAGCCCAAGGCAGAGGTCTAATTGGAAAGGATTATTTATAATATCCACACTCAAGTCATCAGCAACAAAAATAAGGAAATTGAAGAGATATGCAGAAATTCATTATTTTGGCAAAAATAATATACATTATTAAATTTATTGTTGCCTGCTGGTGGCCTAGCCTAAAAAAGGAGATTATTTTGGAGATCTCTGCACAGTGAACTACTACAAATACAAAGCATCCCCTACCTACATTAAAAAAAGTTAAAATATAGTCCTTTTGTGTTTTAGTCGCACAGTGGGCATACTAAACTCCATCTGGAATTATGGATTCCTGAAACTTAACTTTAAATACAGATGAAGATCATAACCCCCTGTATTCCAGCCTCAAAAAGTTCCAGTTCTGGTGCTCTTCACAACTAAAGATTTGAGTTTGACAAATGAAATCTCAAGATGTAGAAATGGATTTTTTTGTTAATTATTCCAAAAGTATATTAAAAAAAAGAGGCAGCCAACATGTTTAGCCCATATGAGTCAGTTCGATCTCATAAACCAAATATGCAGGAGCTTGGCCTCCTTCAGCTTTAACAGTTAATGTTGTTGTCAGGAAAACTGTAGTATCGCAATCTTGTGGAAAGCAACATCTATTTTATGACTGCAGCTCATAAAGAGTGTAGGCACAAATGTCTGAAAACTCAATTACCTACCCCCGTCAGGAGTGAGCTCTGCCCACAGAGCATGACCCAACAGTTTCAGATGCAGTCACACGAACACACAGACCGCTGCTGGCTGAGGAATCTCATTACAAAATTCACTAAGCACCTCTGCAGCACTCGGGTAGCAAGGTCACTGCTGGGAGTCCCCACCTCCAGCAGCCTCCAAAGTAATTTTTCTGCAATGCTCCATGGGCAGAGGAACACAGTACCTGCACAGGCAGTCCCCAGGATTTCAGGCACAGACAAATACTGGCAGGGGTGATGGACCCTGTGATTAGGACCTCTGGCTGTAAAATGCAAGCCTATGATCAACAAGGGTATCATTCTTCAGTAGCAGCAAGGAGCCAGTACACTTCCTGCCTAGCTATTTCCCTCTCAGAAGCAGCACTGCTGGGAGGTTACCTAGCCAAGGCAGAAAATACATACATTAAGGCTTTCCTGGTGCTTTTAAAAAATTATTATTTTTGCATTTCAAAAATGAACAATGACACAGAGGCAAAAAACAGCCACAGTCCATCAGTGAAAGCTTTGAAAATAATCCTTTCAAAATATCCCAGTGATTTTCATTTGGTCACTATTTCACATACACGGATGTACGGCAAACACATACTAGAACCTGTACACAAGTGGCTCAGTTCTAACTCACCTGCAAATGTGCAATTGTCTTCCCAAAAGCTTTTCTTTGCTTCACATAATTCCTTGTTTCTTCAAACATGAATTCACAGCCAGCAAGAGCCATATCAGCAATTAGCAGTCTCTCCTTTTGAAATACAAATTACAGAATCCAGTTGAGTTAGTCCTACATTTCTCCGCATCAGATGCACAATTAGGACACAGATGTTCAGTGTTGCTCATTAAGGGAGGGAGAGCAGAAGTCACATAAAATATCAAACCAGACATACTGCATTACTGAAATTACTGAGTGAGACAAATGCCTTGCTGTCTAAAGCTCACTTTCAAGTCTTTACCAGGTAATGCTCCATCACAGTGACTCAAAAAATAGCTACAGACTGATGACCGGAATCTTACCAACTGAAAAATTCACATCAGATTCTGTTTCAATTACTGGCTTTCACTGCTCAGTTTAAACAACTGTATTTAACAATTTCAATAGGATAACTCTAGGGGAAAAAGCCTACAAAAAATGCCTTGTTTTTCCTTCCTCATTGCACGGTGAAAAACAAAAACTAAACGCAGAACAATTGTTTCTGGCAACATTGAAACAGTCTGATGCACTGCACTGAACCTGTTCATGAGCATATCTATTTAAAGCAGTGAAAGATTTCCTTTGATCAGGTTTTATATTTACTCAGAGGATAAAATTAAAAGACATGATCCCTACCAAATGAGGTACATACAATGTCATAGCTTTGACAAACCACAGACACATTTTGAAAAACCACACTGCCTCCTTGTCCTCCCAAATAATTCCAAAACTTCATAAACTGAGTTGTAAACTAGCAAGGTATTTTGGCAGCTAAACAATTTCTTTACTTTGTTGTATGAACAGAGTTCCATGTAACTTTAATACGTTTCTACTTGCAGAAGAGCTAGAACAGCAGTGCTTGTTTCTTGAAAAGGAATGCCAAACGAATCAGAGACATCCAAGCTATACTTAAGTTACTGGACAAAGTGCCTCCATACTAGAAGTACACAAGAAATCTGTGGTATGTTCGTTTTAATACACTACCCTCAGGTTCTTCAATAGCTGGGTTGTTGGTTAAGCAATCTGGCTTTGAGCTGGTGGGATACCAAGCCTTTTAGCAATGCCCAAAGAATTCTACACCTAGCACGGTGTGCTTCAGTTAAAAATCAGCAGTATCAACAAAACACTGCACACAAGACTGTCAGAGACTGGAAAAGATTGATGTCTCAGGACATTTTGGGATGCATGTGTGGGAGCAGGGGGGCAGGTCGGGCCCTGCTCTGCACACCACATGCCCCAGCCCAGCCCTAGGGCATCCCAGCCCTGCAGTGCCTGTCAGCTGTGGCACACTGGGTGCAGTGGCCCAGTCTTGCCTAAGCCAGTTCCTGAGTGACCATAGTTCCATCTCAGGGGAGGGCCAGGGTGGCTCTGGGGTTTGAAAGGCTGACCACAAGAGGAACATATCTTGACCCTACCAGCCTCTTGGAGTTTCTATCTCATCATCACTGGAACTCAGGAGTTGGTATATGCGTGTTCTTCTGTATTTTTTCTACCTATCTTTCTCCCTTTCTTCTTCTTCTAATTCTCTTTTCATGGAACATTCTGGGTAACGTAACATTGGACGGGTTTAAAGGTTGCTAAGTTAAACGGACTAAGCTAATGCTATGGTAAGTGTTTTATGTTAATTGCATGTTGCAGTACATCCTTTGTCAAAGTTCATTGATTTTCTGTATTTTGCCAGTAAACTTGTGTAATTTTTTCAATTGACTTCTTGAAAATACCTGGTCGCTACTTCTCCTGTGAGCTTAACCCGTAGAAATGTTTAGGGGTTTTACAAAGGCACCCCGCTTTGGCAACCCAGGTGGCTCACCACAATACATGAACTTCAGGACTAAGGACAAAAACTGTCTCCATATTCTTCCTGCAGACAGCAAACACTCACATTCCTTTTACCTGAGGGAGCTCTGCCATCAGATAGTAGAAGCCTTTGTTCTCTTTTCCAAGCAAGGCACTGGCTGGCAACCGCACATCTTCAAAAAACAGCTCTGCTGTGTCCTAAGAGGATTTGAAATGGAACAGTTGAGAGTCTGGCCTTCTCATCCCATTAAACTAATTTTGCCCTATTGTTTTCTTGCTATTGTGCATTTTAACTTGAAATTCCAGAATTATTTACCCTGGAAGGATCTTCCAGAAGTCTTCTAGCTTACATCCTACTTAGAGCAGCTCCAGAAAAACAATCAGCTGAGGGCCTTGTCTAACTAAGCTTTTCAAAGCTTGAAAGATGAAGGCTTCAGGACCTCTCTTGGCTCCTGTGTAAGTATCCAATCACCTTCCTGATGGACTTTTTTTCCTAATACCTAGTAAGAAATTTCCTTAATGTAACTTGTCTCCTTTGCCACTCTCCCTTTCACTCCGCTCCTCAAAGAAGAATCAGGCCCCACCATCTCTATAGGTAAAGGCATTAGTAAGATCCTGTCCTTCCAGGCTTCTTCAGAGTAAACGCATCCAGCTTCCTCAGCCTCTCCTTGCACATCACATGCTTCAGACTTCTACAGGCAAAATCAGGATACATATGTTGCATGTTTGTGCTCTAAGTCTAACAACTAGAATAGCACCATAGTTCCATCTTATATTTAGTTAGCAGTTGCCAGGCAGTAAGTGGGTTTAGACTTTCTCCAAGCCTATTGCATTAGAGGTTGTATGAACTCACTTGAGCTTTCAGGCCAATTTTGTTCAGTTTGCGTCCTTTGATGAAACCTTTTGTTCCATTTTCCACCAGAAAAAGGCTGATCCCATGAGCAGGAGATCGGGCCTCCCGGTCTGTAACTGCAACCACAATCACTACGTCGCTCATCCAACCGTTAGTGATGAACACCTGTAAAAAAAGGCAACTTAGAATAAAGCAAGGTGGATAGAGGCTAGAAGAGATCACCAAGCAGCAGAAAGTAAAATTACATTGATACTTCCACGGTGAACTGAAAGGCAAGGTTCAAGTGTCCAGAAGAATTCCAAACTTTTGATATTAAATGTTTTGGAACAAGGCAGACATTAATTTGATAAGTATTGTGTGGGGCAGAAGTGTAAGTTAAAGAATGCACAGATCTGTTTCTTTTGTCTGTCCCATAAAGAAGGAAAACAGTATCAAATGTAGATATTAAATAAACACTCTTGTCTCTTGTCTAGAAATTAAATTAGTAAGGCATAACACTTGAAACTATCAATGGCTTCTTGTCACAACTGCTTACTATTATCCTGTAGAACAACTCAGGAGCCTGTCAAATGGATCCATCTTAAGTTCAGCAAAAGAAAGTGTTCTGTGTGCTTGGCTTCAAATGAGTGGCATGAGCACCTTCTTAGCACCTAGGCATATATATTTGCTTGCACACATTCTCACCACTGAAATTCCGCTAAGACCAGAAGTCTCTATCAGTACTATGTTAGCAGCAGCAGTACAAAAGATTAAGACATTTCATAGCTTTTAAAACCATGGTCTATTGAACCCACACTCCCACTTCAACACTATTTCTGCCTTCTTATTTTTCATTACGGTAGTGAAAAAACTGCTTTGTCACAGCTTGACAATACAGTGAGAGCACCTGATGCAGCTGTTTTGGTTTTTTTCTAACATGACCAGCAGGCTCCTGAATAAGGACTCCACAGCTTGCATTGTGGCAACACAAGTTTTTACTCAGGCCACAGATTTCACAGCAGTAGTGTATATGTTTTATTGCTAAACATCAGGACTAACAACCATCCTGCTCATACTACACAGCACATTTTTTCCCCCTTTTCGTCACAGTTTAAGGGAAAATAAGCCTTTTAATAGGCTTATTTTAAACCTACAAAGAGAACCTATACCAGCCTCCCCATAAATCAGTTTGTAAACTGCCTGCAACAGACGTATCTCACGACCTACTAAAAAAAGTAACTGGAACAAAAAACCCTACCTGCAATATAACCCACACAAAAAACCCAAACCAAAAGTAAAAGGATTGGGAGGAGATGCTGAGAGTGGTGCACATCCTGTCACAATCAACTAAATGCATTCAGTTCCTAAAGCTTATGAGCAGTATGTATGTCAGTGCACTTACCTTGCTCCCATTAAGAATCCAGTCACTTCCATCTTTTTTTGCATATGTCCGTATTCCCTGCAAGTCACTAAAATGAAATTCAAAAGGTCCTTCAAAAAACCATTCTGGAAGTTCCAATTTGTATCTTGAATTCTATCCAGTACAAAATAAGGTAGATTTTGTAGATCCAGGCACGGGCTCAGTGAAAATAGATGAGGATAGTGAAATGTCATGAAATAGTCAAGTGCAACAGAAACCACAAGCACGCTGTGGAAAAGGATGATAAATCTGTGCAACCATACAGGAGCAAGAGGTCCCATTTTCCCATCTCTTCTTGTGGGAGGTGGTGTTATACAAGCACCTGACATCAACAGGTCAGCATCCACTTACACCAGTATGCCTCAGACGATGCCAGATAAATGCCAGATAAAACCACATGCTCTAAACAGGCTCAATCTGATCAGGAGGCTCTGTGAAAAGCCATGAGCAACATCTACCATTTGTACAAACATGACACCAACAGGTTTTGCACTTCATGTGTCCCATCTCTTTTGGAAACTGGCCAGATCAGCAGTGTCTACTCCAAACACGTACTAGGCAAGGAGGGACATTTCTCTGAAAGGATTCAGAGGAAAGAAAAATAAGGTGCTCTATTCTACAGAAAAAGCTAATAGTAAAGCCAAGCCTTCTTTACCAAGGTATGTAATTTCTGGCTGACTATGCTTCATGTTATAAGTACGCTCACATGACAGGCAAGTTGGTAACTATAAATTCAGACTGCAAAAGCAAATACAAAGCATATTTATCCACAGTGGGACAAATCAGAAATGGATTCTGAGCTACTATCTTGAAATGACAAAACTGTAATAAAGTAATCTGTAACAGGTTTTTCAAGTCTTACCTATAATGTAGGATAGTCTAGTCTGTAAATTAACTAACCAGGAGGCTCAGAATGTTTTTCACTGACAAACCAATAGACAGCAAATAATGTTAAGACCATTGTTTTAGTATTTGGCTTACCTGCCAGCCCCAGGTTCTGTCATGGCAATAGCTCCAATGCACTTTCCTGCAACCATTTGGGGGATGAAGTGTTTAATCTGTTCTTCAGAGCCATAGTTTGCAATGTAGGGCATGACTATATCTGAATGAAGGCTGAACCCTGGCCCTGTACAGTTAACATACATCCTGGAAAAAAAATGGGAGGGGGGAAGTTCAGAAAAAAGTACTACAAAGACTTGAACACTGAACTTGCACTGTTACAACACAGACCCAATAATGAAGAAAACCCCACTACACAGAAGTCTCAGAGATCTTCTGGCACTTTTACCATTATTTATAGAATGTAATTTCACAGCCAAATGGGTACATAACCTACCAGGCTAAAAAAAATACTTCCCCCAGTCACAAAAACAGTGGAGCATAATGACACTTGTTACTCAAACAATGATCCAGAATACTTAAAACAGGAGGGATTTACATGTATCTAAACTATCCCTTCCACAGCAAAGATAACATCATTTTCTGTAAGCAAATATAGTCCATAATGGGGATAACTTAGGAAAAAAAATACAGTCACAAACAATATGATAATTGAAATTCTTCCTGAAGCATCCAGTACTCACTGCTCCTCCCAGACGATGGCTGAAGAGAGAATGTCCGCTCCAATGCCTCCATGTTTTTCAGCGATAGCAACACCCAGCAAACCCTGCTGTCCAGCTTTTTCCCAGAGCTCCCTGCTCACTTGGCCATTCTTCTCCCATCTGCAAAATGGACACAAAACCAGGGTCGCACACTGAACCCCCCATGTGCTACAGACAGTGTGAAGGTACACAGACAACTACAGGTCCCAGCCAGGAAGCAGCGGCTTAATCACAGAGTTTCTAATCTTCAAGTCCACAGATGCCACTGGCATTACAGTGACACCAACTGTAAAACGAGTCTGAACTCCTGCTTCCAGTGTGTAACCTGACAGGATTTCATTAAGACTTGTTATGACTCTTATACCAGACTGGGATTTAGGCAATTTAGCCCCAACCATCTGGATAATTACAGGCAGGTCTTTATCCCACTGACATTCCATCTACAAATGTACATTTACCCACATAAAAAATGAGTATAACACATCAGTATCTTCCGTGAAAGACTTCAACTCTACTAATAAAAAACGCTTTATCAGAACCAAATGATACTATATTAGTCAGTTTTGTATAAAAATTTGTCCCTGTGCACTTCCTATGAGTCAGTACTGTATCATGGTAAATTACTGCTTTAAGGTAATTTCAAGTTTGTGTCAATAGATAGTTGAGGCTTATCTGCTGATAGTTTGCAAACTTTAACACCACAAGAAGCACCTGTTCTTGGAAAATAAGTGCCTCTTTATGGGGCTTGCCAACTCAATAGAATGTTGGATAGCCATTAATGGTCCAGGTTTTCTTTTTTTTTAATGCCTTTTTTTTTTCTAATGCTACAATTTTAAAATTATATGGTAAACAGATTATATAAGACATTCCTCTGACTTGTGTTCCGCAGAGCTATACCGTAGCTGTTTATCCACAGTTAATCAAGTATCTTATCCTACATATAAAACAGAATCATAGAATCACAGAATGGTTTGGATTGGAAGGGACCTTAAAGCTCATCCAGTTCTGACTCCCTACCATGTGCAATGACACCTTTCACTAGCCCAGGTTGCTCCAAGCCCCATCCAACCTGGCCTTGGACACTCCCAGGGATGGGGCAGCCACAGCTTCTCTGGGCAACCTGTGCCAGTATTTAAGCTGATTCACAGAGCTTTTGCTCCTACACTGGGAATCTTAAATATCTCTTTACCATTTTTGGTTTCCCCCTGATCCCCACTTTCAGGGACATTCCTGTCTCTACTTCACCCAGCACCAAAGCTTCTCCTTCTCACAGTAATCCACAATTGCATTCACTGATGCTACATTTGCCTCTTCACCTCAGCCCAGACAATTAATATACTGTGCCTGAAGCCTCCTTGTTTACTTGAAAGGTGTGAGAACAGAGTGGTTCATCGCCTACTGAAGTGATGCAAGAATACAAGTTCAACTTGATCCAGCCTCTCTAAGAAATTGTTGTGTCAGCAAGATGGCAAATAGGATCTTCAGCAACCTCAAGCAGAGCCAATACATGTACACAAACCTGCCCTGGAGGTCCTTCCAACATAAAATGAGGGAAAACATCTGGTTTTATGGACAGAATATGACTGTACAGTGGAAGAGCATGCTACTATAACGCTGTGGTTTGAGGATTAAAAAAAAAAATAGGTGTCACCAACCCCTGCTGTGAGTTCATTCTTGCCCCAGAGCCATCACGCTCCACCCACTAAATTGAGGCACCTCAGCTATTTGTGGATACACACTTGAGCTGTGTCAGGAACCTCTCATCTAGCAGGGCAATTTCAGAACAAGCCCTTCACTACTCCTTGCTGTTTTTACTTCAAGTAAACTAGAAATTGCTTAAGACACTACTAAAGCTTGACACTTTCCGTTTAAAACCATATCCTGAGTCAATTTCTTTCCCTTTCACCAGTATAATGTGATTGGATATGGCTAAAATAAGGGCTAAAACCATGCTCCAGTTCAGTGGAATTACACTTCTACTCTGTACAGAAAATGCACATTATTTCCACAGAAAGAAAAAATAAAGAAATTCAAACAAAGATGTTTTGTGCAAGTTTCTAGGTAATACATAATTCACCCCACCATTCTATGTGTACTTGCATGTATATACAAAATCCACTGCAAGAGAGACAGTAATCTAGACACATGATCAAAGCCTTTTCCAGTGACTCTTCTAGTTTCCCAATAGTATGGGAACTGAACTGTCCCTCAACTCTACCCCAAAAACATCTATGTCAGCTAATCCTACAGGCAGGGAAACTTTGCTGCAACTCTGCAAACTGCATTTGTCTGCTCATGGGTCTAAGCTGAGGATTCCAGGTTGCCTACACTGGAGCTCAAAGGATGCATTTAATTTCGATTATGTGTGATTTTCCTTCACGCATGACTTTCACAGGTTTGTTTTAATTTGACAAATTTGAAATAGAAAGCTTGTACCTGAAAAACTAATAACCTTTAGATCCTATTGTATCAGGAGTAACACTGCAAAAAGCATTTTGGGGAAAAATGAATATTGGAAAACTAAAATGTTTAAGAGGTTATCTTACTCTGCGTGAAAAGGCAGCACTTCTTCCTGAAAGAATTTCCTAGCACTCTCCCTGAAGATATCATGCTCTGATGAGAAGATCCTCCGAGTGCCTATATCAACCAAAGTTTTAGCAGAAGATGGTTCCAGGCGCTTTGTGCCATGCTGTTCTGTTTGCAGAGGACTGAAAAAAGACAAATTAATATATCTGTTAGGACACAGGCACCCTATTTGCTAACCCTTTTAAAAGGGAGGAAACACCCATGTTACTAAACATAGTTCACATCCCAACTCTGGCACACCATTAGGTCTAAAGGATACCCATGATAAATACAAAGAACAAACGTACACTGCATTCCACTGGACTATTAATGGAGGTAAAGCAAGGCTGGTTTGTGCTTAACACTTCAAATAAAATTAAACAATAATAAGAATACATATATAGGTAAAAGAATAAAGTTACCCTAATGAAAACTCATGTAAAAATAAAAGAATGCTTTAACAAAAAAATAAAAACTGCAATAGTGGTAAATGTCAGTGGTAGAAATCACACAAGGAAAGTATAATTACAAAATAAGAAAGAAGGAGTTATAACGCTTTTGTAGGGGTTTGGAATATCAGGGATGACATACTACTTTAAGGCTGAAATGAAAACTCACTTCTTATATTTATGCATTGGATTCTTTGATTGCTTTTATTGTATTGCCATGAAACATCAGATATTTTAAGTACAGAGCTGAGGACATGGAAAAGGCATTCACATTTTCTTTCTCAAACTATTTCATTAATCTCTCAGTTCCTCCGCACATCAACAGTGTGTAGTCCTACAGAACTCACCTGAGCCTATTCTTATTTACTCTGCTATAGAGACATAAGTCTTTATTTACTACATGTAGTTACTCAGGCCCTGCCAGTGCAATAATCCCCCTGAAACACAGACTCTATTTACTTCTAATAATATTTGGAAAGGAAATGGGATACAGCAACTTGCTTGTTGAGTATTTTGTACCCTTCGAAGCTAGACACACAGTGACTCTCTAAAAAGCTCCACCTTATTTTTGAAGCTGTTTAAGATGATGTTGAGCTTTATTTAAGCCCACCCTTTTGTTTAATTGTGGCTCACACCCCACACGTCACACAGGGAAAGGCCTGGCTGCTCCCCTATTCTCAACGACAGTCCTGGGAAAGACAGCTCGAAGGTCTGGGAAGGTGTGATCCCACTCACGCCCTTCTGCTCCCCCCCAGCCCCGAGCCCGAGCACTGCTGCCCCGGGGCAACGCGGTGCCCGGGCAAGGTCGCGCCCGGCTGTCACCTGCTGCCAGCACGGCACTCGCTGCTCCCGGGAAGCGGAGCAAAGGTCGGGAGATCACGGCGATGGATGCGCTGGGGCTCCCGGGGTTCGCTCAGCCCCAGCTGCCTCCTGCCATGGGGGCACGGCCGCGCACACACACACGTACGTGCACATAGAGTGCCGGCAACCCTCCCGCCACACGTACACAGGCCATACGCACCCACAGCCTCCAAACACGCACCCACACAGAACGGACAGCACAGACACACAGCCCCAAGCAGCAGGGCAAAGATATTCACCTCAGTCTTTACGGAACCCAAGCTCAGGGGCGCGCACCCACCCTCAAGGAGCGGTGCCTTCCGCCCCAGCGCTGCCCACCACGGCCGGCCCCGCTCACCTGGGCTGAGCGGAGAAGGGCCGGGAGCCGGCGGCCCGCAGGAGGCCGCGCAGGCGGAGCAGCCGCGCCGCCATCTTACGGGGCAGGGTGGGGCGGGACAGGGCGGCCCCGCCGCTGCGGCCCCGTGAGTTGTCCCTGCGCCCGCCTGCCTATGGCTGTAAATCCTTTCCGGGCTGGAGGCGGGAGTATGGTGAAACACCGGTATAATTAATATTTCCCTAATGTAGCTTTGCAATCACGTCACGGAGGGGAGCGGGAGCAAAGATGACAGCCGGACGAAGGGGTTGTGCACTGAAGGCAGCTCGTGTGATGGCACCCGGGCTGAGGGACGATCCTCCTGGCCACGGACGGCTCCGTCTTCCTTCTTCAGAGCCCTCGGGAAAGGGGCTGTCACCCCCCGGGGCGGCACAGCGGGAACCTGAGCCCCCTCCCCTGAGGGCTGCCCCTCGCTGGGCCTTTTGGCCATTTTGCCTTCGCGGCCCGGTCCTCCTGGTGTCGGTGGGTTTTGCTTTGCAGAACCTGCGCACCAAGATAATTTAGCACATTTTTTTTGTTTTGTTGTTGGGGTTTCTTTGGGAGGGTTGGTGGGGGTTTTTTTGTGATTTGTTTTGTTTTGGTTTTGGGTGGGGTTTTTTTGGTTTATTTTGGGTTTTTTTTCTTTTGGTTGTTTGTAACGGGTTTTTTTGGGAGGGAGGGGTTGTGGTTTCTTTTTGTTTGGCTTTGGGGATTTTTTTGTTTGTTTGTTTGGGGGTTTTTTGTTTTGTTTTTTATTTTTTTTTGTTTGGTTTGGTTTTCTTTGAGTGCTGGTTGTCTACATTAGGCAGTTTATGATTATCGTGTGCAGGGGCTTTCCAAAGGACGGAGATGTTGTTCTGAATGTTACCCAGGGCACAGCACCAATTCACACACACTGAGGCAAGGTATTTCAATTTTTTTATTCTAGTTTGCATAAAGTAGGGAGCTGGGTGGTAACCCACAAAAGGCTAGCTCTGCATTTATCAAAGCTTTACACTGTTTAGACTTTAACAGACAAAGGCATACATTTTATTACATAACCTCTTTTAATTAGTACTCAACCACCAGTTTGCTAGTTATATCTCTGACTTCTCGTACAAATTAGTCCTCATGTGCAGTTCTTTCCTCCATTTGAGTCAGGAGTCTGTTTTGAGTAGGTGGTCAATGAGTCAGTGGTCACCATCTCCCACTGCCAGAACTACCCTTCCCCCACTTACTGCAGTGCTCATAACTGTACTGATTAACAACAACAACAACAAAAACAACCCAAAAACAAACAAAAAAGAAACAACCCCCCTCCCCCCCCCAAAAAAAAACCAAACCAGCATTCAAAGGTTTACTCAAACAGTTATTCACATCTTGGGGGGTGCTCGATATCAGAGCAGGCATTACTTTAAGGAAGAGCAAACTGGAAGTGTGGAGAAGGATAAAAATTTAATAGTCTGCTCATAGTTCTTCATCCCTTTGGCTCCTGAGGTCACCCGGCTGCACGGGGCACAGTCCTGACAGAGGATACTCTCCCAAGTCAGCTGTTTTGGGAGAGTTTTGAGCCATAAATGGGCATCTTTCTCTAAGAAAGAAGCTTGTAAAGGCTTCTTTTACCAACAATACCCTGACCTACAAGCTGATAGATATAACTAGATATGCTATAGAGATCTGATATCTATAAAGTATGTGTTACCAATCATCATTAAATATGGGGTTAAAAATTATATAGAGTTCTCATAATTTGGGTTTTACATACTGCTCTCACTTTCTGTGTGGTGTTGTGGAACTCTGAGGAACTACCCTCTGTCATAAGATGACACAGAAAAATTAAGCAAAAACGAAGCTTTGAACCTTGATGTTTGTTGAGAAATAAAACAAATGTTGAAAAGGCTCGAAGTGCAAAGCAGATTGGACAAGAAGATATTTTTCAAAACTTCATAATTTTAAACTAATACTTTATTGGGAGTGAATTGTACAAAATCTGTTGAAAGAATGCTTGTGGTTTGGGCGTGGGTTTTTTTTTATATTGATCCATGGTCTAAACCTGTTGTAAAGTTTTTTATCATATGTAAAAATATTTTCAGCTATTGTGTTCCTACACCTTAAGCCAGGAGATGGCACTACAGGAATAGCTATTGGTATAGATGGGCCTGTCTGAAAGCAGCAATGCCTCTCGACAAGGGGCGGAGTTTTCAGTGTGACGCATAGGGAATACACAGAGCTGTCTGTACTTAGACAGAAGCATGTGAATTACAAAACCAGCTGCAGTCTGGAAACTTATCCTGTTTTTTCATTTGGGAGTCTGATCTCATATTATTGTATGGGAGTAGGCAGGAGGGAACTATGCAGGAGCAGTTGAGAGGGAAGAAGTAAAAAGGAGATTGTTGGGAATTACTGAACTTGGATGCCTAGAGGTAAAAATTGGCTATGCTTATGAGGTCCTGTCAGGTACAGCCTCCTGGAAAGTGCCTTCCTTAAGCTGGTGTAGGCTCCTGGGTAAGCCCAACACCTTGGTCATAGCTCTATTAGCAAGCAGGAGGCTGACAGGGAGATTTGCATTCCCAGGGATGCCAGGTCACCTAATTTACAGTCTTGGTAGCTTTGTTGTGGCAAGAAAATCTGGCAGGACATACCCCATCACATATGCACCTATGCACTGTAATGGAGCTGAGAGATGGTAGATCTTGTCCTAAGCTACAGAAAAGTAAACTTCGTCCAGGCTTCAAGGATCAGCTTCTGGGATCTGGAAATACCTTAAACAGGCAGTGGCAATCAGATTGACATTTGGCATTCTTTGGGGCAGAAGTGTGGCTACAAAAATTAGGACATTAAGAATAATATTTTTGCTTTTCAATGTGCTTGCAGAAAATAGAGTAGAAGTAGATAGTGCAACAGGGTAGAGAGTGTAAATGCACTGTTCCTCCTTACAGATGCTGTTTCCAGTTCAGGATTGTGCTTTTCTTGCAACACCCTAATGGGTCTTTACAGCAGAGCCATGGTTAAGTGACAGTACTGTACTCCTTCCTAGCCCTGTCTGGTCCCTGCACCTCTGTTCCTCCTGGAGGCGTAGTCACAGGCTGAATCTCTAATTCTTATTTTCTGCCTCTCATGGTGATGCTTCCTCTTTGTTATGGTCATCTCCCATACCAGTACATGACCTGTCCCTCCCTCCTGAACTCTGCTATAGATGGCTCAGGAGAGGATACGGTTTGCCCTAGGTTATTGGTGTAAATTGTCCCAAATTAGTAGTTCTCCCCTGCTTGGTTAGTGACAGACTTTTTCCTTTGACACTCCAAACTGCACAGATCTCTGTTACTCTGTGTGTGATAAACACTGTGACTCCTGTCATACCCAGAAGTAGCAATATTCACTCCTCTGGTATTAGAACTATTGCCAGTGTAATGTAAAGACACTAAGTCAGAGGGCTCCCCTACAGTGTGTACAGCTCTGACCTGAGGACTTTGTGACATTTGGGCTTTGCTATGAATTGGTTTGGTTGTGCAGTCTCTTTTCAGTCACCCATTTATGGTTTTTTTTTTCATTATTTCCAGTGTTAGTAAGTCATTGCTACAGCTGGAAAGGATCTGCGTTCTCTTCAATGTCTGCTTTGCTGTGAACAATGTCTAGCATGTTTACTACAGTGAATGTAATTTAAAGCATTATCTTGCTGAAAAAAATGCACATGGCCTTGCTAGATACCAAGTTAGCACATAAAGGAATTGTAGGTTACCTGGAAAAAAAGTGTTGAAATGGAAATTGGGTTGGTTTTTGTCAAACTTACTGTTCATCTGTGAAACATGTATTCTCCAGACATGAAGACTGCACAAGTATATTCAGGTAAGAACAGCCATATAAAAAGAATTATCTGTTTTTAAGAAGAGATAATTTTTGCAGTCTTTCATTCCCACTGAAAAGTAGAAGAACATTTAAAGGAGTTGAGCAAACAAGTCTCATTGTATGCTTTTTTTCTGTCAAATAATTCACCTGCAGCTTTTCATGTGTATTCCTGAGCTGGGATATCATTAGTCCTATTACGTCTGCAGCTGCATCTGTTTCTGTGGAAGGGTGTTCTCCTCCAGGGATAGGCATGTTGGATTTTATTTTGATAACAGACAACTTAATGTGAAAAACTAGCAGTTAATGTAGCCCTTGGATACAACTGTCCTAATTTTTCTCAGAGCTTTATTGTCATGTGC
Source organism: Picathartes gymnocephalus (assembly GCA_013390045.1). NCBI lineage: Eukaryota > Metazoa > Chordata > Aves > Passeriformes > Picathartidae > Picathartes > Picathartes gymnocephalus. Next base: position 58,079 of record WEKY01035192.1, read on the forward strand.
TTGCCTTTGAATGATGTTTGCTATCCAAGGTACAAATCTGAAGTGGAAGATCTGCTTATAGATATGTTCTTCCTGAATGATCAGTCATCCTGAGCAGCTCCCCTGCCCCCTGTTCCCACCATGTCCCAGCCCTGAGGGTGATTTCTGACAGACGGCTGTCTCTGTATCTGGGTAACAGAAGCTCTGGCTCAAGCAGCCGTGGTTACCTGTGTTCCTCTGTTTCGCCACATGTGGTGGTCATACTGTCCGTAAAGCCAAGCTGCAGGATCTGACCAGAGGTTTTGAAAACACAATGGGCAGCACTGACACCTCTCACAAAGTGCTTTCTTTCCTTTTTAGACTTCCAGTCTGTGTTGCAAAGAGTGAGTTCAACTGTTCATGTCCAATGTTCATGATATGAATAGCCTAGGGGTTTGGTTTCTTAGTAGGTTATTTAAAGCTGATGTGCTGTTTTTTTTCAAGAATACAGTGCCAATTTTGCATGGGGGTCCCATCAGGGGACCTCCATGTTCTGCGTCCAACTTTTTTATGTTGGCATTATAGTGCAGGGAGAGCTGGAATAAGATGCAGAGGCTCTCAGCTTACTTCTCCCTTGATATGTGACTCTCCTTAGTGTACCTTTGCAAGGGGTCACACAATGTCAGTCATGTGGGTGTGAGAGGATGTGACAGACAGAGACAAGCAGCAGCTAATGGTCGTGTCTTCAAGTGGGCATGGGCCCCTGGTAACCAGCTCTCATTCCTCCATCCTGACAGAACACCACAAGAGTGCTCTTGCTCTCTGTCCACATGTAGCATATAGGCACACAGCTGGCAGGAGCACCATCTCCTTCAGCATGTGCCTAGGAGCACCAGAGAGATCCCACAGCCCTCCAAGACCTGTGTGTGAGGCCCAGCATTAGCTGGCAATCAGCAGAAGGAGGCATGTGGTAGTCAGGTGTGGGAGTCTCATGAGCTGTGAATGAGACTTGACGGGTCTGGAGGTGATGGTGGCAGGTGATATCTCACCATGGGATGGATTTTGTTTTCCCTGGGTCTTCCAACATGAAACCTCAAACTAACATGTTTTAAAATGGTTGCTAATCTAGGATGCTGTCCTGAAGCCTGTGCAGGCATATCTTTGTCTGTTAGTTAGATAGCTGTCAGCAGTTTTCCACATGCAGCAGTGCCAATTCGGAGCTTGACTCTATGATTTGCTCAGGAAATTATTTCCAAATCACTTCTACAAAAGCTTAAGAAGAGCAGCAGCTTCAGAGAGCGCTCCCCGTGAAGATAGAAGTTAGACATTGAAGTCCTGGTTTCCTCTGTGGGAGGAATTTGTTACATCTGATACCAAAGGACACTTAGTATCAGACTCAGGTGTTCATCAGTTTGCATTTACGTTAGCATGTGGCACAGGGTAAAAGCTCGCAAAGAGGTCTATGAAGAATTCAAATTTTCGGTGAAGTTTGTTTCTTGATGGGTTTTGTCCTATGTAAATCAGCTGCAGACCCTTAAAAATGCTCTTGATTTTTGAGCAACATGGATCAGAGCAGCAGTTTGTGAATATAAAAGGCACATAAAGGCACTTGCTGAACACAGCAGACATGAATATACTTAAGGAGTTGCTGAAGGTTGAAAGCACTGCATGAAACAGGGCTGTTCAAGGAAGGCATTATCTCCCAGAAAAGGACTACTCCCTTAATGTGTAGTAAGTATTACAGTTGTGTTAGAATGAAATTGTACTTCTGTACTTTTTATTGTATAAGAACCAAAATGAGTGGCATCCAGTGTTGTGATATTAAATACTTCTAATAGTGTTTTACAACATCTCCGTGCTTACAGTTTCAGACTTTGTTTGTTATTAGTTTGGTATTTAGGAGAAAGCTGCTCCATTTGGCTGATTTGATAGGGCTCAAATGATAAAGACAGCACTCAGATCAGCCCTCATGAACCACTTTTTTTTCCAGAAGTGTCATGTAGTTTTGAAGCTAGGGTTTCCTAATCCTAAATTCTGTAGTTTTATTGCTCTTTTAACACTCTCTCTTTTTTTTAATGTGCAGAATACATATGTATCATTTTATGTACCAGTCACTGGTGGTTTGGATACAGTAGCTCTAATGAGGTACTCAGTATTTCCTTCACAGGTCTTTGGCCGAAATCCAACTTACGTCAGGGGTTACCTAAAAGCATTCTCACCAATTCAGAGTTGGTGGTTGTCTCTGTTTTGGAGACAAATTCCAGGAGCAAATGCTCTGAAATAAGTGTTTCCTTTAAATAGAAAGGGACTTCAGTAACTCCCTTGTCTTCTGCCAATGAGAGAAGTTGATATGAGTGGGTGAAAGTGAAAAAAAGGAACTGTTTATTCACAAAAAAAAAAAAAGTGGGAGGGTACGGGGGGCGGGGGTGGGGGGCAAAGGTGTCATCCAGCATATGACTCCAGTCTCCAACAAAATAAATGATGCATGTAAACTAAGGAGACATGGTGAAAGTCAATTTTTCTGTTTAAAAGTATAGTCGCAAATAACTAATTGCTATTTCTTTTAACCAGTGTGAATAATTCCTCTTGAAATGCTTTTCATGCTGTTGAGGAAATACATGGATGTTTTTTATGTCTTTTATCAATCTGCCTCATTCATTTCTTAGTGCAAGGCCTTTCCAGAGGACTGGCAATAGCCTTTCTTTTACAACAGTTTGATTTAAGAGTGCTGCTACCCATTATTGCTACATAGGTGGGGAAATGATAGTTTATGAACTAATTCTCCCAAACCATAGATTTTGATAATGGAAAATTCAGTTTAATGGTCTAATAAACCATGGTCTGATATGTACTGTACTAATTAGTCTAGAAGGTAGAGGTGTGTGAAATTTGATATTTTCAGCAATGTTTGATACTTCATTTTAAAGTAAATGTAAGGACCTGGGTAAACGAAGGTATTGCAATTTTTTTGTTATAAAATAAATGAGAAATAACAGGTTACTAAAGAGGTATCTTTTCTCTGTTAAGTGTTTGAGCACTTCCTTGTATCCTTGGAAAAGTCAGCCTCCCTGGCATAAGAACGGGGTAGATTTAAATCTGTAGGAGGATTAAATTGACAATAGGATAGTACTTGTATGGTAGTTTAAAACCAGCTGAGAATTAAATTCCAAATAAGCTGCTCCCCTCCCCTTGCCCCCTCCAGTGAGAGAAGGACTAAAGTAGAGACTATGGGTTGAAATAAAAACCAGCAACAGAATGAAAAATTAACAAGCAACACTACTAATAAAAAAAGTATGCAAAAGAAAGGGTGCTTTAAACACAGAGGCAGAGTCCACAGTGCTGGTCATTGGCAATTTCTCTGAGGAAGAAACAGAACAAAATGGCACATGTTCACCTTTTTTTCCCCTGAATGATTTGAGTGGTATAGAATAGCAACCTGGTCACACCCACTTGGCTGTAAGCTCCACACACTTCTAGACACCTGCAAGCAAAACTGGAACAACTCAGTAGAGGGGTGCTTAAAGGTGTTGTGTTTAAAGTCTGAGATTTGGTTGAAAACGCTGAAGTGGAACAATTGTTCTTGTAATAATGGTATGCAGTGCCATAAGAGGAGGGCTAATCTTTTGCTGTTGACGCAAGTTTACTTCACTGGGAAAGTTACGTTTTGGAGTTTGTTCAGACAGGAGTGTTGTGTGTACTGTGGCTTTTTAAAAGTACCTCAGTACTAATGTAAAGAAGACAGATATGAAGGCTGAGGGGTCTTAGTGCTGTGAACAGTGATGTTTGCCTACCAGCAAGAGGATGTCTTTGCTAAACTTTCTTCTCCTGGGTTTGCCCTTGCACCATGAGGGGCAGGGCTAGCAGATCTGTGTGAAGGACACAGGTGATGTTATAGCCTGTTGTGCTTCCTCAGTTTCTTGGTTTGTAGGTGGGAGGAAGAAATGACCAGTGTCTAGCAACTCCTGGAAATGAGAAAAGAGAGCTGCACAGAGCGGCTTTTGAGGAGACGTGCCTGAACAATCTTTGCCCCAGTGAGTTTGGGGCAGTGGGTGGAGCTCACTGTGTTCAACACTCTAGTGCTGTCTCTTGACACATCAGCCACGCCTGGACTGCTGTGCGTTGTTGTCCTGGATAAATGCCCCTTTCTGTCCATATGGTGTCTGTTTCTGCACAGAGCTGCATCACCCACTGGCTGGAAACCATTCATCTTAAATAAATTAAAATACAGCCCAAGACTAGGGAGAATGTTGATAAAGTGCAGAAACAGTTGTTCCTTTTAAGGGTAGCATCTATGTTTCTGATACTCAACTTCTGCATGTAAGAGGTCTTTCTCTTGATAACCTTCAGAGAAAAGCACTGTGAGTTGTAGAAAACAGCCCCCCTAGATGGGGACCTGGACCCTTGAGCAGTGAAAGATTGAGGGACATTGTTCCTCTTGCAGTTCCCTGCTGTTTGAAATCCATTCTGCTCTGTGCACATGAATCCCCTTCTTTGAGGGACTTCTTGGCTATCCCTAGCCTGGCAGAAATAGCTGTGGACATGTGTGATAGTGGCTAACTCAATGAATACAACCTCTGCCAAGAGCAGAATTACATCCTTGGAGCCAGTGACCACCTCTAATGCAGCGTACCAAGGACTGGTGATTCACAGCTTGGCCTTCCTCTGGGAATTTAGCCTTGGTCCCAAGGACGTAAACTGTCAGTGGGGTGGAGTAGTGGAAAGTATGTTCATCAACCATATTCTATTTAAAATACAAAGCAAATGTAGTGATGGCAAGAAGTGTCAGATGACAGGGACTCAGAATTGCTTTTCTATTCAGAGCCTGAACAGATGCAGGCTGGCTTTCCTTCCTCAGCTGCTGGGGTCTTCAGTCACTCTTGGAGGAGCTGGTTGTGCAGATTATTTCTTTCCTTAGGTGAACACAAACTGTAAGAGAAAGCAGCCTTTTGTGAGGAGAATTCCCCAGGATCAGAGTGCTGAGTGATGGTTGTTTTACTAGTATGGAGGCAGTAGATTGAAAAAAGGTCAACCTTTAAGTGGTTTTGAGGCAAAGTAAGAGGTTTCTCTGCTCTCCTACAGATGAGGCGCCAAAGCTGTTTATGCATTTCCAAACAGTGCTTTCAGATTGGGTATCATTTCGGTAGGATTTATTAGTGAAATTAAAGCCAATTTTAAGACAGTTTTGTGTGCTTCTCAAAAAAGCCCCCAAACCCCCTTGTCATTAGGTTTCCAAATGATCTTGTTTCTTCATTTTCAAAATGGATAAATAAAAAGGTCTGTGTTGAAGCTGTCACTAGCCAAAAGAGGCTAGTAGTATATAAAGTATTTGCTATTCTTTATAAATTACTGAGTTATTTAAGATCTTATGAGAATGTGAACCTTTTTTCCAGATATTTGTCTCAATTTAGGGTGGAAATTTTTTAAAATTACTAAAACCTTTGGATAGCATAAAAATCCACTCCCTGTACAGCTCTATGAAATACTCTGAGTCTTGACCTCAGTTTAAAAGGAAAGAAGTATTCTCTTTATTTTGTCTGCAACAATTATTTAATTAATAATTTAATTTTGGAGGAGTGAGAGTAGTGTAATTAGTATTACCTTGATTTCTTGCAATTAGAATGCAGAGAAATACTGTCAGCCTTGTTATGTCTCATAATCTGGCATTTTGTTTTAAACAGAAATTTGAATGTGAGTTTTTAAAAACTGGAGAGCTTAAAAATCTGTCTGCTTCTACAGTGATGAAAAGTCATCTCACTTTGTTAGTTGCTTGAGTCCCAAATATTTTAGAAGTTAGTAAAACTTGCAATTACCAAAAAAAACCCCCATGATCAAAAATTAAGCCTTTTCTTTAGGGCTGTGTCCATCCTTGGACTAGGCAGGTTCTGTGACCACATGTCAGTGCAGCGTTGACAAGGCAGTGTGAAAAAGAGGCTGGCAGCATATACATATGTGTTTATGTATGTATATATATATATAATGAAATGTTGGTTTGGTTTTCAGTTTTTTTGAACAACAGAGATCCACAATTTCTTGGAAAGAGAAACTGCCTGGAGCATGGGTGTATAGGCAGGATGTTGAGGAACAGTAGGATGTGTAGCAGTGCTTTGAGTCTGCTTATGTATCCTGCACCTTTTTTTAATTGTCCTTTTAGGACGAAGTTTAAAATTTCTTTTTTACTTCTTTCTTCTATCCAGGGTTTTCTGCATTTTGAGTGTAGCAACTGCAACCCTTTGTTAGCTATCTGCTAGCATAAGTCTCTGGGCAGGGCATAATTCACAGGTTCATTTGGTCCCGTGTACCAGAATGGTGAGGGTTTAAATGGGAGATTTTTTGGGAAGCCTCAGAAAAGAGACAGCTGTTGTATGAATGGCTGTGGTTTATTCTGGTGCCAGCCACCCCCACTGCACCTGTTGGCACTTGAATTACGGTCATTTCGTGCATAGCAGCTCAATAAGGCAAGGTAGGATTTTAATAGAACAGGCTGATACCCAGATGGGGATCAAGGCAGTTTCATGAGCACTTAAGGAAGAGACAGGAGTGACATTTAAGGGCAGGGATGTAACAATACTTCTCTGAGCAATGGCTATTCCCACTGTTGCTGCAGAAGGGGTAGTTGGCCTCTTCTTGTCTGGTGCTGGGCCTGTTGCCAGTTACAGAGCATTTCAGGGTGGCTGTAACTTCTGATTGCTCTTTCTAGTTGTCCATAAAGCTGTAAATAAAGGCACCAGATAGGATTCTTTCCTAATAGTGCTGTCTACCTGCTGTTGCAGCAGTACAGAGGAGATTTTGCTGGGAGAAATGGGTCTGCAAGATCCCCTGCAGCAGGGCCGCCCTGCCTGGTTTTGGATCTTGCCACCCTTGGAGCTGTTCTGACAACAGATACCAGGTCTTCTTCTCCCAAAAACATGGTAGTAGTGCCCTAATTAATTACTCCTCCTCCTAGACCCCAGACAAAGAATTTTTCATTCAGATCAAGTAAAGTGACCTACTGGAAAGTCCATATTTATATTTTTAATACAACTTTATGTTATGGTATGCAATATACGGGGGAAAAGGAATTAAGTGCTGAATGCTGCTTGGAGTGGGTTTGAACACATGGAAAAAAAAGACTTCATAGCCACAAGGTGACCACAAGGATTTATGGATGCTTTATTTTTCCAAGAAATTACATTGTTTCAATGCAAATAACATGGAAAGAGATGGCTGGGATGGATGGACCCTGGATGGTAGAGTTTATTCCATGTAGTTTGCTTGGCTAAAAGCTTGGGTTTTTTAAATGGAAGTGTAGTGACCCAAAGGTGATACCCATGGGTATGCTGGTAAAAAATGGTGGAGTTGGAGTCATATCATCCAGTTCTATGCAGTTTCCATGTTGATGGTGACAGACTGAGCAAGAATTTCAGGCAAATCTCGAGGCCGTCTGGTCTTTCTGACTTTGGGTTGTTCTGGGAAAGAATGGGAGAGTTGTATTTGAAGTCAATGTTGGCTGAAGAAACACTTGCAAAATGACAAACTGAGCCCTCGATGTCTGTTTTGAGGTGTTTCTTTCATACAGTTGGGAATGTGTATTTCCTTGGATAGAGTAACTGACAGTTCACATAAGCCCACAATAGTTTGTTAGCATTTTAAAAACAGCTGCTGTTTTGGGGTTTGTTTTTTGTGGGCTATTTTATTTTTCTTCCTCTGGATAAAATAGTAACATATAAAGGTTTGGGGGTGGGGGGGATTGTTGTTTTTATTTTCCCCTGCTTATAGGGGAAGTGCTAAATAATTGGATACTTTTGAAGCCCTCTTTTGGCTGTTGATCATGATTGTGACAATCTTTTTCTTCAGATGATTATTTTGTTTGAAGACCTGTTCTCAATAGCTCAATGAGTATTCAGGCCACTCTGTCTTAACAGAAATCTACAAATTATTAGAAGGTGTTGCTTTGATTTCCATAAAAAAAAAATCATTTGTGCTTGTAGGATAAATGTCTCAGGCTGTCAATTTGGATTGTGTTTGAAAAATCTACTGAACACCAATAAGTTACAGGGCTGTGAATAAGAGCCAGGAACCTGCACTCCTGCTATGCTTGCTTTTAGACAACAGTCTCATTTTATTCTTTTCATATTGTTGGGGAAATGTTGGTGTCATGATTTTGTAGCCTCTCTTGGCTGTGGGTATATAGAAGCCTTTAAGCATAGCAAGCAGATGAAGTTAAGTGTGCAAATGAGAAGAACATACCATTTGGTACCTGGAGAATTCATCTTAGACAGACAGGATGTGCTTCACAAATGCTGTGGAAAAATACAGATATACTAGTTAGAAGGAGTAGCAAATGTTACCTTGGGAAATAACTCTAAAATTAACAGCTGTTCATGAGCTGATAACATTAAAAATGTGTACCTGGTCAGATTTGATCTGATACGGTGATAGAAAGTTTTAAGTCTTTAACATTGTACAAACCAAGCTCTCTTCTTGCTTAAGTGTGATAAGACAGTAGCTATTGGATACAATCACTGCAACTGCTCTACAGAAAGTCAGAGTCTAGAGATTTGGTGTTCACCAAAACAACCTCCTCTGCTGTGGCTGAATCGAGTCTTTTGCATGGTGTAGCTGCAGGATAAGCATATTGACATGGTTGTTTTCACACATAAATCTTTTGACCTAACTCAGCTGGAGCTTTGTCTGATTTGCCTGGGAAGCTAAAAGCCCACTGTAATGAAACTGTAAGAGAGAGGAGAAATGTAGGATAGATGTTGAACTCTTGCACGTACCCTCATAGTTGATGCAGCCATTTGAGTCCTCCTGACCTTTCATGAGTTCGTCTACTTCTTCTTCTGTCATCTTCTCACCTGAGAGTGGAGAGAACTTGTTTCTTTCTTCCACACAGAACTGAGGCTGAAACCTACAGCTTTTCCAAAGTCTTTCCTTATTTTCTGAGTTAGTGAAAAAACACCTATATATGACATGAGCTTAATTAATTTTAACCTTCTTTAGAAGATGGAGACATATATGCATAGGGGTTCTAGTTATTCCTACAGAGTAAAGAAACTATGCAGCAAATCCTCTACTTCTGTCCATTTATGTTATGTCACTGAGATTTACAGACTTTTCTCTCTATTCATCAAGTAACAGTCACTCTTAATACCTTGTCTGAATTTAGATGTCATAAGCCTAGCCTTTTCCTTTGATCTTTAGTAGACCCCAAAGGTCTGTTTGCTTTCTTTGTGGATTCACAATTAGGAAACCCAGAGTCTTGTCTGACTTGGTAGCCTCCTACCTATTCAAACTGTTTGGACTACCTTTCCTTCCTCTCTCATGCCTTCAAATAGCAGCAGTTTTTGAAGTGCTTGCAGAGAGGATGATCCCTTACCCAGAGTAGCCAGCACATGACGAAGCTCAGCACCCATGACTGTGCCATTGCCTTCCTTGTCAAAGACTCGCAGACCTTCAACAAAGTCTTCAAAGGTGCCCTGTTCCTTGTTGTTGGCAGCTGCTTGCAGCATGGGCAGGAACTCTTCAAAAGTAATCTTCTTGGCATTCATCTCTGGGAAAAAAAACCCCACCAGTTGCTACATGCTAGATACTTGTATGTGTATTCTTTAGGCATATTGCCCTCAAATGTGGGAGAGCCTCCCCTATGTCCTTTTCACAGTCCTTTCTAGCCTTTACTCTAATCTTTGCTTCAGAAACTGACAGTTCCTTTGCAGAATCTGGATTCTCTTATCCAGTGTGTTAGTTTTCACACACATCTGATTTTCTACATCCAGGATCCTTCTCACATAGCTTTGTATGCTTGTATGCATGCTGTATTTTTCTTTCAGAAATGATATTTGCTGTATGAGTTAATCTTTGAATGCATTTGGAGAGTGAGGGAACTGCAGAATACAGTCAAACAAAAATCTTGAGCCCCAGCTATGGGGAAAAGGTAACCAGAGTAGGATATGGTGACTTAGACAAGTCCCTGAGGTTGTTCACATGTTACTGACCTCTTGAGGGTCTCTTTGATGTGGTGGCAGAGCCTATTAGCAAAAGAATAAACTAATTAGAACTGGGAAAGTACAGTGTGGTGGGTTGCCAATAGGAAATTTGGGCATGTTCACAATGGAGGTTTAAGACCTCCTGAGCTTAGTCCATCCAATCCCTTTCCTCTCATGAGCCAGAAGTTGTAGTCCTCAGTAAGAACTTCCCTATTGCTCATTTTGGTTGCTCATTTTGGTTTGTTTTGGGTTTTTTGGGGGGTATTTTTGAGCAAGGCTGCCAAATAAAATAATCTTTTTTATTATTTCTTCTTTCTTCCTGGATCTTTCCATTGCCAGCCTTCATCTGGGAAGCAACAAAATGTAATAGATGGAAAGAGATGCACAGATATTTTTCATTATACAGTTTTTACAAAACCTGTTTTACTATTTAGCTATATCAAAGTCACTGTCAGTTATTGCTGGAATCACTGAAAGTCCAGATATGATCTCACCTCTGTGTTAGTCCTCAATGCTTCCTGGTGGTGCCAAAGCTTTCTGAATTGTTCCCCTGAGTTTTCTTTACCAGGCCAGAGGATGTGAATATAATGTAGTCCATTTAAATATGGTTCTGCATGGCTGAAATCAGGGATCACCTGCTTCTAAGTCCCTATTAAAAGGAGAGGACTACAGTATTTATCCTTTCTTTTTATGTCTAAAAGGGAGGAAAAGGAAATAAAAAATAGCTGCAGTAATAAATGGCCAATATATGCCTCAGTGTGCCCAGGTTTGTAGGAGCTTTGGGAAGACAATTCCAGTCAGCTGAAATATACAGGTAGCTTTCCAGTCCCAGGGCATGTCTTGGCTTATGTAGAAGTTCTTGCACTGGAAGGACCTGAAGAGCTGAGTATCAGTTGTTAGAAATGGACTCACAGCTTCCCAAGCAAAGGCTGGGCCTTAGTGGGCTCTGAGCAATGAGTGTGTGTCATACCTACACTGAGGTGACACCAAAAGGGTCCCTGCAGGCAGCTCTCTGTGTCTTAAGAAGGTTTTCCTCTATTCCCCATCAGCATCGTTCTTTTCCAAAGGAATTAGTGAAATACTGTGTATTGTTGCATAGTCCCCCTCACTCCCCATCAGAGCAAAAGCTCCCCTCTGTCCTGCTGTCATTATTGGTGTTGCCTAATTGCTGTTCCCCAGTCTCAAGAATGGCCCAAAGGACTGTAGGACACTTACCCTCTTTGCTGGGGTTCCCCAGAATTTTGTTGACCTCTGCATTTGTAGGGTTCTGCCCCAGTGCCCGGATGATATCGCCAACCTGGCTGAGGGTGATCTTGGCATCACCAGTCCTGTCAAAGAGGAGGAAGGCCTCCTTGAAGTCTGCAAGAAAAAAGCAACATTGAGCCAGGCAGCTCCTTACTGACAAAGATGTGAACCTGTTGTCTCCTGGCACTGCTCCACTGACTCCAGGGGAATCTTTGGCCAACAGTCTCAAGAAAAACTCCTCCCCTCTGACATTTCAGTTTCACTATTTTTAAACTTTTATATCTACCTTTCATATCTTTCCTGGCTCTAAGAGCCATCAATAGCTTTGTGATTGACCTTGTAGTTATTTCAAGGACAGGGAAAGATAAGTTCTCTACCAACATTGTCATTCAAGAACAGGTTTCTTCACATGATGTAGCAGCAGATGGTAAAAATATTGTTATCCATTCCACCTTATCTCTCCAGAGAACTGGGACTGTCAAGTGCCTAGCAGTGCAAAGCCTCTGCCTGTTTCAGTGGGTTCTGCCTGAAATCCCAGCTTCTCAACTACACAGTGCTAATGGGAAACTTGAAGTTGGATTTCAAATGCTTTTACTGTTGTTTTCCCTTAAAATTGCCTTACAATGGGATTTCTGAACATGTTTGCTCCCTCTTTTTTCCTACTCTTTGTAGCTTGTCCCAGCTTCTTAGATGCATGAATATTTCACTTTTCCAGTGGAAGCACTCATGGTGCTTTTTCCTGTGCATTTCCAGTCTGTTCACTTTGAGAGTTCACTTCTTTCAGTGCTGCCAAGGGATCAGTGTTCATTTATTTCCCCTTGTTGGACAAGGCTTTTGGGTACAGGCATTTCTCCTACAAAAATCAGCACAGATAGTTGCCTTCATTGCATTGCCAGCCTTCATCTTATGGCTTTTTTAGAGTATTGGAATAAAGAAATGTGGCTTTAAAAAAAGAGGAGGGAAAAAGGTCAACTGTGTGGCTGAAAAGCTATCTTTGAACCCCATATGCCACCAGCATCTTGGAGTGTGCTGTTGATCTCTTCTGCACTGCAGTGTCTGATGATGCTGTGGTTTAGCTCCAAGTAAACTGAGTAAAATGTCTTTTCCTCGGTCATGATGCACATCCAGCAGCCAGACAGGCTTTGTGTTTCACAGCCTGTGGAACGTTCATTCTGCTTTGGGACAGGTTTAGGAGTAAGAAGCAACATTTCGGATCATGTCTTCATTCATCTTGTGCTGGGGACATGTGATGTGGAGGTATTTATGTTTTTTCTTTAGTCTTCCTTGTACCACCTTGGTGGAGTTGTTGCTGGCACCCAGTAAAAGTGCTGATGCACAGTGTCAGCCTGGTGGGCTGTAATCTAATACATCTGAAACTAATCCTCTTACTGTCTGATGTGAGACATCTATAACCCTTTGCTGCTACCTCTTGCCTTCCAGCTTTCATTGCAGAGTATGAAATTATGGCCTTCTGGACCTGTGTAGAGCTTCTTGATATCAGCTCCAGCAGCTGAGATGGGTGGAGCTGTAGTGATTTAGACCGTATGATCAGATCTTTCATCTCCTAAATCAATGACATTTAGCTGCAGCAAGGTATAAAGCAAGGCCAGTGGGCTAATAGCAAAGCCGTCAGGAGAGTTTCTCCATTTTGTAAATTCCATGAAGTTTTATGTTCACTGGGTTCTGAACACAGCTCCCCAGCTTGGAGAAAAGGACTGATTTATTTTTGTCTCTCAGGCATGCATTTCGCTGCAATATATCTTTGCTGTGCGTTGTGGGTTTTGTTGTTGGTGGTGGTGGTGGTGGTAGTTTTTTGGTTTGGTTTGGTGTTGTTGTTGTTAGTTTATTTGTTTGTTTTTAATTTAATGGCCAATCCTAGTTTATACCTCTGCTGGAGCAAGCATGTTTAAAGTTTTTCTGAGGATGGGACTACCCAGGTGCTGGTACATCAGCCTGTGCGGATGGAAATAGTTACTAAGGGTGGGCCATATCTGCTCCTGGGAAATTCTCCCTCTCTCAATTAGTTTCTATTTGCTCTGCTGCTTGGTTCAGTCGTTGTAATGTTACAGCAGCTGGATGATCTGAAATACATAGGGAAGCTGAAAGAAATATTTTGCCTCATTACACACGCCAGCAGCTTTGAATTGAGGACATTTTTCTATAAACTCTCCCAATCCTTTTGTAAAATTTTCAGAATTAAGAAGTAAAGAAGAGTCCAAATGACTATTTTTGTGACCAAGAGAGTTTGGACTGCAAGAAGAGAATTGTTACCAGTCTCACTTGTTGCACTATACCTCTCTTTATTGCTTTGATGATGTTACCGAGAGCAGGCTCATGTTCACAAAATTTAGGACTCTCTCAAGACCTGTTTCTAGGTATTCCACTCCCTCTGAATTTCTAGGAAATCCTTGTATCTTCCTTTCTAAACATTTTCTTCAGTCTACAATATGTGCTGCTGATTTTTTGACATTTTAAAATATTACTTAATATAGCCCAAATGCATCTCTTAGGCTATTTGAAACACTTAAAATTAGATTTTCAGAGCTTCAGTGAGAACTACTGTTCATGTCAGATTTTTTTGTCTCTTTCTAAAGATTGAAAGAAAAAATTTGGAAGCTGCAAGTTGCTTATGAATCAAAGAATACAGCAAGATGCTCAAGAATTGCAGCATATCCAGACCATTGTGCAAGCAGCAGTTTAAACAAGTCACTTATTTGCTGACTATTTCCATGCTTAAAGAATATTTTTACAGTAAAACAGCCTTTGTTCCTCCCCTTCCACAGCACCTCCTGGCAAAAGTGACATGTAGAACTCCTGCATCTTCTGTTCACGTGGGATTGCAAAGTCACTGCAGCTAAGTTAAATTTTCAGCCCACTTCCTCCTTCTGTTGTCATCCTTCTGCCTATTTCCCCTGGGATTGTCAAGTTCAAGACTTATTTTCAGCATCCTTGTGAAGAGCCAGAACAGGAGCACAACTGAAGAATGTTCAGTAGGTACTGAACTGTATTTCCTCCTTGTACCATGGTATAAACTTCTCAGTTCAGATAGCATGTAAACAAACAAACATCCAGATAAATTACATGTAGATCTATGGTCACGTTCTTGTTCAGCATGAGTCATCACCACTGCTCTGAAGTCAAGAGTGTGGTGATTTATACCAGATGAAGTTCTAGCTCATTGTTTCATAAAAGTTAGTTTCTCAGCCTGTAACTCTTTTCTGAACCCACATGCATGTAAAACGTATCAGCTCTCTTGTAACTTACCATCCTGTTGCTCCTTGGAGAACTCGATCTGTTGGAAGGAAATCAATCACAAAAAATAGCTTAGGAAGGGGGGGCTGGGGGAGAACCTGTGTGTTTTCTAAAGCATCCAGCTCAATCCATGAGTCATCGTCCAAAAGAGTGAAAATGTGGCCTGTCAAATGTGCAGAGGTAATGCAGATAGCAAAAGAGCTGTTAAGGCTAGTGAGTATTTAGCGTTTGGTAGCCATTTTGTTCCCCCTCCTGCCCCCTGTTAAAGTTAACTTTGATTTCACTTACCATTGATTTCGTCAGCAGAGAAGGACTGCAGTTGGGGAGAAAAAGAGAGAGAAAAAAGAGAACTAGTACTGCTGAAAATGCACTGAGAGAAAGTAAACAGCACGAAGTACCTGAGTGCTTTCACTTCTTTCTTTCCTAGTGTAGTTAGGCCATAGCAACCTAATCTAGCAACTTCCTGCATGAAAATGTATCAGCAAGTCTCTTCTTAGAGTTTTCGTTAAAATCTACATCCCAGGGAAAGCCAGAGCTGTGGCAAGAAGCAACAAAAATCAAAAGTCTCTTAACTAAAAAAGAAGTAATTAATTACCATCAGGTCCATTTACTGTTTTAGCATGGGTCCATCTTAGCTATACAATTTGAAGTAATATTTCTAAAGAAGCAGCTTTCTTTTCATTAACATAGAAATTAAATCCTTAAAGTTTATTTCTCAAATTAGTTTTTGATGGTACGTTGTTTCATAAAGTACTAATATATGATATTTGCCCATATAAAAATACAGTTTCTCCTCCCCACTTTAGCTGGTTCCATTTGATTAAAAAAAGCTTAGGAAACTGTAACCCTTCTGTCGGAAGCTGTGGGAGCTGCACCACTACTATTGCCTGGTTTGGAACTGGAGGTTAACTGGAAAACCTTGCATAGTCCTTTAGGTTTAAACAGGAAAACCAAGCAAACCTAAACTGTCTTCTGGACTGTCCTTCCCCCACCCCCCAAGACCTAACATGGGCAAGAAGCCCAATTTACTTATGTAAAATACACTGGCTGGCTGCTAACCATTAGCTTTCCAGTGCACCCACCATGGCTGAATTGGAAATGCAGAGCAGCAGACAGGCAGGAAGGATTAGCTGAGAGGTCTTGAGAGTGGTCCTGCCTTCCTTGCCTTTCTTCCTCTTATTTATCCGGTGGTGCTGACGGCATTGCCTGGATTAGGTGTCAGAAGGAAGAGGTCCCTCCCCTTGGCGAGTTCTTTAGCTTTCTTAGGGCAAAGTGACAGGAGGCTCCATGTCTTGATAGATATCTTATGATGGCTATTTTTAGGAAGCTGAAGAGGGGCAGGGAGTGACAAGCAATAAGTTTGATTCATGTCAGCACTTTCTGGGTCCATACCATCAGGAGGAGATATTCCTTGTCCAGACCTACCAAGACTTCCTTTTAGGGAAGGATTCTATTTCTCCCATAAGCTGTAGAGCCCATGAGCAAGGAGCATTGAGGGTAAGGAGTGCCACATGCTTGCCCAGCTGGCTGGTTTCACACATGGCTTCCAGGATGCGTGAGTTGCAGCTGCATGGTCTTCATGTCTTTGCTGGGCTTTGCTCAGCCCCTTACATGGATAATACAGTGCCCAACATTAGATGGGTAGTACTGCTGCCTGTCTGCTCAGGGGGATCTAGTTGTTGACACTGAGCAGAAAAGTTAGAGGTGGTATCCTGCT
Organism: Picathartes gymnocephalus; assembly: GCA_013390045.1. Classification (NCBI taxonomy): domain Eukaryota; kingdom Metazoa; phylum Chordata; class Aves; order Passeriformes; family Picathartidae; genus Picathartes; species Picathartes gymnocephalus. The sequence continues at coordinate 74,216 of WEKY01035192.1, forward strand.
GTGAAGGTCTTCCTCTGCACTGATCACGTTTTCCAAATTTTTAACTTTTTAAAGGGAAAAATTATCTGTGTATTTTGGCACCAATTGTATTAAGTTAGTGGCTGATGTGTAGATGTACCCCACAGGGCAGTGGGAAATCTGTATTCATAGTAGCCTGTGATCTCTAGGATACTCTTCTTCTGGGGCTTGGGTTAGGCAGGGCACCAGGGTGCTGGGTTTAGAGTTCGCAGATGTGTACAGAAGTGGTGCTGCTCAGGTGTTTCTGAGGTTGAGGCAAAGGAGAAGCTGTGATAGAAGCTAAGGACTCCAAAAGCCTTTGTGAACTGGAAGGATGACTGTACATGGTGAGGAAAGGGGTACATGATTTTTGGGTTGCAGGGTGGTCATGGTGGGCCTACAAGATAGGAAGCAGGAGGTAGAGGCTGCACCTTCTTTAGTAGCAAAGACCTAGGCCTGCCAAGACCAGGTCAAGTATCTGAATGGATGTTATGACATGTAAAAGAATTGGCAAACTTTGCTCCAAACTTCTTCCTTTCCCTATTGCCTCAACCAGATCAAGAGTGTCACGAAGAGAGGGTGGGAATAGTTGTGTGACAACAACCTACTCTCAGTTCTGAACGCAAATCCCCCCTTTTAACTTCTGTTGGTTGCCTCTGCTAAACAGTCACTGCTCCAGGTTTTCTAATGATGAGGTGTGATTAGTAAGAAAAACTTTTTCCTGTAGCTTGCTTAGTTACCCTGAAGAGAAGATAACCTTTGTGATTGTGTGCTTTCGGTATGTTGAGTACTCTCAATGAAAGAATCAAATTCAATCAGACTTAATTTTACTGTTGTTTCTAAACTGAACAATCAAATTAAATGGATTTGAGATACTAACCTTCTATCTCCTATTTAAAAATAATAAAGACACAAATGCAAAGATTTTTCTGATCTTGCCATTTTAGCTGGAAAATGCTCTGTTCAAACAAATTATTTGCTTTTTTTTTAGAAATATCGGGAAATATACTGAGTATGGAAAAACCTCCATGAGGATTCTTTGCTTTTGGTTGGTTTGTTGGGTTTTGTTGGGGTTTTTTTGCTATTTGTAATCTATTAGCCTGTGGGAACAGGGATGTGTTCATGATGGTGTAGCCACAATGAGTTGTGGCTGCATAGAAAGGGGGCTCATGTTTTTGCCCTGGATTTGCTGACATAGGTTTAGCACAGTGTAGAGCTCCTGATTTACACTGTCTGAGGCTGGAATTCAGGCAAGTGAGAAAGCTCATCAAGGTCTTGGCCATCAGTCCCCATGCATTAATAGAGGAGCTTTTGAAAGATTTTGGCAGAGCTGAAATAGTGTCTGGGTCAATGTAGTATGTTGCTTTTTGGGGAATTTTCTTTCTGCCCCCAGCATCTTGCTCTCCAGTGCTGGCAACTGGGAAATGTTCCTCTGAAAACAGATTTGAGTTTTAATTTTTTGTTTTGGGGAAAACTTAAGACTCCTTTTCTTGAACAGATAAGTTTTACGTTTGGCTACAACAAAACTCATTCCAAAAGATGCCAAGCAGAAAATAACTGGAGTACATTTGTCTTGGGCATAGAAAACAGGTACCTGGATTAGTCATCTGGCTTAAATGGGCTATCAAGTATTATCAACTGAGAGGAGTCTACATACAAGCTGATTATCTTTTGACCATATGAGAGTTTGGCTCAGAGTTCAGATGAGGAAAAACTAGTGCACCATATCAGCCCTTCATTTTAGTCCTGATCCTTGAATAAAATCTCTACTAGACAGAGTTTTACTGGGGAGGAATATTCTAGCATGGGCATGTTGCATTCACTTAAATTAAGAATTGCCCTGCTCTAAGGCAATAGGTCTGTTGGGGGGTTAAAGTGTGCTTGCTTTCAGTAAGGGCTGTTACAAAATGGCCTAGATGGAAAATATTTCAAATACTCCTTAAAAGAAATTAAAGGTGAGATTTCTGATTCTAAAAGGAGCTTTCAGAAAATTCAAAAGGGACAAAGAAGTAGTTTGCAGTGGTCTGGTCTTTGTCCTGATCCTGGCAGTGTTCTCTGGGTTGTTAGAGGACACTGAGTCTCGAGGCTTTAGGGACCATTTTGATATTTTAGGGAGTTCAGTTTTACAAAAAATTAATGCCCCACCCCTAGCAAAAAGAAGGAAAGGTTGAAGCAACTGCAACACATGGGAAAGACCAGAATGATGTGGATTTCTCTAACTTCATATAGCCCTTATTTATGGGCAGAGTTATTATCCAGAAAGCTATCTGTGCCAAAGAAAAAGGTGGTGTGTTTTGAGTTTGGGTTTTTTTTGTTTCTTTGTTTTGTTCCTTGCATTGTCTGTGACCACCTTCTAGTAATTCTGTTGCTAGAGGCTTTTTGACCAGGTCCCAGTTATAGGGTGGGGTGGATGGGGTTGTATGCAACTCTTTCTCAACAGCTAAACAGAGACCCAATCCACACAAATCCTTATTTCCAAATTATTAAGAAAGTTCCTGATTTCCCACAGATCACTGTGCCAAGCTTTGCAGTGTGATGCTGTGCTCACCTCTTCAGGCTGGTGGGCACTGGGACTGAGCACAGCTGTGCTGAGGGGCAGCTGCCTTGTGCTCACTGTAACTCGGGAAAGGTCTGGGCAGGATGAAGAGCCCTGGGAAAGGGTGCTGCTGGGAGTTAAAGCACTAAGCTGCTCCATCTGCTTGTTACCTTTTGGGTGAATGACGAGAAGTGAATCATCTTAGGAGTTCATTAGAGAGTCACCAGGTATTTCAAGGTACTGTCTCTTTAAAAGAGACTAAGACATATCGGATATCTTGGAAAATCAGAGTGGAGAAAATTTGAGATTTTCCTGGGATATTCATTGTATATTTTGCCTTCTATGCATGACTAGAGGGATTTTAATTTTTTTTTTTTTAATGAAGTTAAGATAGGATTGTGCCTACAGTAGTTTATATGATACTTGCTCACTATTAATGTCTGCGCCTTGATAATACAGCCGCACATTTTTTCTAGTAGACATCACTGAGTGCAGGATTACACAGCTTCCAAACCCCTCTGAAAAGCAGGTTGTCCTTTTCCCATCCCTTACCTCAGTTCCTTGACTTGTGCAATCATTGCCACAGATTTTATAGAGGCTGCTTCTCATTTAAGTAAGAATTAGCAGCCTGATGGATTTAGCTTCCTACTGTGTGAGACAGCGAAACATTAGAAGAAGAGCTCTTGAGAAACTGAGGTCTCTTTTGAGAACAGAGCTGCTAGCAATACAATCAAAGAAAGAATAAAAACAACCATTAATGCAGGACAGAAAATTGCATGTGTGAGATACTCTGACGTTTGAAATAATAGTTCAGAAATATCTCAGTTTAAATGACTTGACTGCAGATTAATTTGACTTTTTTCCTAAACATTTTGTGTAACTCTCCAGTTTATAGATTTTTAAAACTTGAAACTTCACAGTTGCTTTGCAGCTGTGCAAAAACTTTTGGATGAGTCTTGAAGTTTAATTAATGTGCCCTTCTGAAATGTCTGAGTGTGATATGTGCTCTAGCTGCACTGTTGATCATATCCTTTTGAACATATTTTATTAGCTTCGGGGGGAAAGTGCCTTCAGCTGTGCTCAGTTGTAAACATGTCCCATTTCTAATTGCTTTTGTGCTTGAATGTATTACGGTCAAGGGGATACCCAAGATGTGAGGCTCTGGAGCCCTGCTTTTGGAGGGATTTCTTGTTTTAACATGCCTCCCAGTGGCACTGTTAGAGTATTAACGTAATTCAAACCCTTGCCACTTGACATTTAAGTGCTCTGTGGTGAACCAGCCAGCTGACAGTGCTTCTTGGCAGTGGGTATAAGATGTAATAAAGCCTTAGTGAAACAAGGGCAAATTTCCAGGTTGCTTGTTTCATATCTCCTTACATACAACTTCTTACTCTGCTTGTCATTAGCTAAATTTGTCACCTTCTTCTTGCCTTATGTAAGATTAACTCAAATATCTTGTTACTATCTTTTACAATGTCTCTGTGCTCTGAGAGGGCTTAAAACAGTGTTTTAGAAATATTGTGGAGTTGTTTTGATGGGACTAAGGCTCTGCCACATAAGTCCTGTTAACACTTGGAGTTACCCTGTAAGATCTTAAAATGTTATATTTTGTGTAATTTGCTTTAAATTCCACTGTTTCTACCAAAATTTGCCGTTCACCAGAGCCTCCAAAGGCTATAGATATTCTTTTTTAAAATGCTGCTAAAGCTGTGAATTATTAAGAATGGATCTTGTTTAAAGAAAAAAAAAAATCATTATTTTTCAAACAATTTTTCCAGCTAGCAACATTAAGGAAAAGTTTCTACTAATATATGTGGGTAGTCTCTACTTTTGATGGATTCCTTGCTTAGCAGCAGTTTAGGAAGAAAAGGAGACAAAGTTCTTTTAAAAACTTTGTAAACAAAACTATATTGTGGGTTTTGTGTGCTGTTTCCAACAGTGTCCTAAGGGGAAGCCTTGGTGTGCAGCAGTCTGTTGTCCAAGTTGCCTGTCCTGGAACAACTTTATGCCATGCCTTGCCTGTCCTGTGTTTGTCAGTGGAGGGGTTCACAGAGGCAGGGGCTGGGGCTGTTCTGGCTGGATCCTGGATGGTGCTGTGTCGTGGGTCAAAGCAGTGGCAGGAAGTTGGTCTGGATGGCATCAGAGAGGCACCTTCACATCTCTTAAGACTGAATTCATATTGACACTTGTCCCCTTCCTACCTGTAAGGACACTTGGGACTGGTGACCTTGTCCAACAGATCACCAGTCCCAGGAAATCCTTCTGGAGTCAGGCATTGAAGACCTGAGCCAAAGGTTTCAAGTGAAAACCTGCTGTTTCCTAAGAAAGTCCTTAGCACTTTCGAGCAAAGCTACTGTTGGCATTCCTGCTCTCACTCCGTGGCTTCACGTGGAGTTTGTCTGCTGCAGCACAATGGCTCTCCGGGTGCTTCAGCTGATGTTTGCAGTGCTGCTTGCCCTCCTGCCCAGGACCTTTCTGTCAGTGCATTTTAGTGAGTTTATCTCTCTCTGGTTATATCCAAAGCAATGTCTGTTCAGAGATGACCAACTCAAGTAATGAATACTACAAGTAACAAGAAATAAGGACATTTGGAGAAACACTTTTTACTGCCTTAAGAGCTCTGCAGTTAGACACAATCACAGGCTTGCTTCCATGCAACAGGCATCATCATCATGCATCACACAATTACACAAGATTTTAGCAAGTCTTTACTAGTTGGTAGCTTTTCATTTTTTTTGTCCTAAACATTTGAGTGTCTTATCTGCAGTTGGGCATAGCATAATAGATGTCCTGGGATTTCAGTCTTGAAAATACCAGCATAGGAAGCCTTGTGTACCCTTGAACCTCACTTCCACTGTGGACACGTGCCCAATCTCTGTCTCAAGAAAAGATACTCAGCTGTGTCCTTGAAGTAAAGGACCCAGTGTGGCACCAGATCAGGGTGCTAGACATCTGCAGAGCGGAAGTCTGTGAAGCACCGCCCTCAGCATCTTCAGCTCTTGTATCTGAAAACATCCCAGTTGATTTTATGAGCCTGGGCTCTGTCCAAGGGCTGGTTACATGTGCTGGGAAGGACTCTTAGATTTCCACTAGAAAACCATACTTTTCTTGTTGGTAATAGGGACTAAGTTATACAGATTTGTGCAATGGGAAGTTTATCCATTTCCCACTGCCTCAGCTGCAAAACCAAACATGAGACATCTGCATCATTCGGGTTTCATCCTAGTGGCTGCAGACGTAGACCCATAGTACTGCTTTTCATCAATTAAACGTTTCTTCTCACTCAGGCTTGTTTGGGAAAAGAAGGTTGATAAAACAGATAAGCTGTGTTTTTAGGAGTGTACTGGGCCATAGTTTTAGTTGCAGAATTCTTGGGGGTCTCTTAAGAAAATTATCTATATGGTCATTTTGATTTTAATCATGTTGGTTCCTAGTGGTGGCTCTCAGCTGCATTCATTGCCCTGTTCTCTTCTCAATTATTATTTAATCTCTTAGTTTTGGGCCTGTGCAAATCCAAGACATGTTAATAATAAGGAAAATGGGAAATATACATTTGGTCTGGAAAGGCTTGTGCAAAGCAGATTGAGTTTTTATGCTGTTCCCTGAGTAGAGGGAAATAGGTCTTCACATTTCCATTTATTAGCAAGTTATTTGTCTCTGCCTTCACTCTCTTCCTATGGTTGTTATACTGTAGCCCAAGGTGAGCTGTAAAAGGGATGAGTTTAGAGATTTGAGTCTACCAGTTGGATATTCCTGTTACTCAGTTTTGTAGTCAATAGATGTTGCTCAAAAATAGAACATCTTATATTAGCTGCTGTTGGCACTAGCAAATAACCAAATATTTGCTGTAATTTGGTTAATTTCAAGAGATTGATAAAGAACAGAAAAGAGTGAATGGCCTGTCACAACTTTATCCCAGCTTCTGATGCTGATAGACAAACCCAGCTTGAGTCCTCTTAAGGAAGGAGAAAAAAAATGCCAAAATTGCAAAATGCGTGCTCCAAAAAGTTCAGGAAACCAGATTCCTGAAGATGGGCTGAGAAGGGCATCTGAGTCAGGAAGAAAATCACTACTCATGTTTGTAAGCCACCATGTTTGTTTTGGAGACTATTATGACTTCTGATGCCAACTGAGAATGAAGCGCACAGCCCAGTGTGGCTTTTTTGGCTGCTGTAAGCCCTGCTTAGGCAACCCTACCCGTACCCACCCAAGCTGTAACGAGGGGCTTGGGTGTGTCTTGATAGAAGCTAACAAAGTTTTCTGTGCATTTACCTGCTGTGTGGCTCCTCAAATCATTGTGGCACCGTAGCCTGACATTGGCAGTCACCTCCCTCGAGTAGCAAGCTCTGCCATGGCTAATTCTCTGAAGGAGTGAAGCACAGCCCAGTGGAACCCTTGTTTAAAGTGATGTAGGTTTTGTCTCCATGTCTGGTAAATCACTGCAAAGAGCCCCGGGTCAGGATTGTTCACTGAGTCCCAGACAAAAGCTTAGTTTTAAGTACTCCCTGCCTCCAAAGTTTTGCTGGAAATGGTGCTGTACCTTTTATCATGCTGAGACTTTGGTGGTTGAATGGAAGGACTGAGAAATAATTGAGGGACTGGGCTAAGACTCAGAAAACTTTGACTCCTGACTCTGCCACATATCCTAGGCAAATTACTTACAGCCTGAAATTGTTTCCCTTCATTGCCTGAACTCTCAAAATGTGAAAAGGGGTAACAACCCACGGTGGCTTGTTGGGACCCAGGAAGAAAATATTTTGTCTGGTATCTTTCAAAAGAAAGTTTCCCTAAATTCTATCTTCTTTTATCAGTCTGAATATGACAAAACCTGGAGAGTTTTCTCTGTTCTACCTGTGTATATTCTTGCTGCTACTTCCTTTTGGTAAAGGAGTGAACTGCAAAGATGCCTCAGAGTGCAATCTGACATTTTTTAGCTGGTAATATATTATTATTTATGTAAAGATAGATTAGCTAGGTTCAATGGAGTTCAAAATTTTATTTTATCCTGATTAACTAGACATAGAAAGCTATCAAATCAAATTAAGTTATTTAACAGGAGATCTAGCTTGGTTGCTCATCATCTAGTATAATGTGAGGCCTAATCTAATTTTCAGACAGCATGCTCAAAACTTGTGGGTTTTTCATGTTCTCTTCAAAATTCTAAGTATTTAAAAATGTCTTTTTTTTTTCCCTCTTGTCAATGGCTTCAGCTTCAATCTTATGAGAAGATACATACTTTTTTAGCTAAATACTGACTGCTGATTGGGAAAATTAAAGTAAGATTGGAGAAGTTTCATGAAATGGCTAAACATCTCAGGATTACATGTATTAAGGTATCTGAAATACAAGTCATCATGTATAGGTCCTATTAGTAGTCTTTGTCTTCTTTTACCCATAATAGGCATGGTTCTTTATGTAGAATTTAGCAAATTGGTCCTGGGACCAATCAGCTTGCCAGGTAGGTGCAGAATAACTATTTATAGTCCTACTCAGAGAAACTCGTCTGTCTCTTCATCTCTTAATTGCTTAGCCTCCCTCTCCTCTTTCCTAAGTAAAGAATCTCTCAAAAAGGAGGAATTTTCTTTGAAGGGTCAGGGCAACAGTTAGTGATGTTGGTTGACATGCAAAATCTAAAGACATTATGAGAATGACAGTGCAGTCAGAGGGAAACCTCAAAAAAACTCTTTCTCTTTGTTGCTTTCAATTTGCAGCAAATTATAAATTCAGAGCAAACATGTAAGAATGAGAGGAAATCACTTGAAATTCTTCTTGCTCATGGTCTCACCAATGTTTCTTGTACAGTGCAAATGAAAAGAAAATAGGCAAAACTGCCAAATCTCTCAATTTTAAACTGTTTTGTTTTGTTTCTTTTAAAGGTAAGTCATATTGGTCTCAAAGCACGTGACTAAAGGGTCATCAGGTGTTTCAAAAATTCAGAAAAGAATTTTAAACAATAAAAGATTGTTTTTTGTACAGAGCTATGGGAAAACATTGTATTTCAAGTTTCAGTAACCCCTTTCCTGTCCTCATGTACCCACTTTAGTGGTTTTTTGAGGTTTTTGTTGCGTTTTTCTTTTAAATTTATCTTTACCAAACAGGTGAGACTGGTACCAATTGGGTAAAAAGTTCTGAGGTCAACACTCCAACATACTTTTGACATCCCCAGGCTTCACTCCTTTGTTAAATCATGCCTTACACCCTACAACTACTAAAACAGTCAAAAGCTCAGGCAGGTCAGCAAATCCATCAGCTGAGGTTACTCATTCATTTCCTTGCAGTCCCCAAACTGGAACCAAACACACACAACGCTTCAGTGCAGCTCTCAGGCAGGACTCTGCTGCCTTGCCCCTGGGGGCCCGAGAGCAGCACCCGCTCACCCGTTTACCTTGATGCTCTTGAGGTCGATGGCGGGTTCCTTGGGCTTGGCTGGTGCAGGTGCTGGCGCCGGTGCAGGCGCTGGTGCCGCGGCTGCTGCGGGTTTCTTTACATCCTTCTTTGGTGCCATTTTGTCTTGCTTAAACTGGAAAGTAAAAGTGCCCTAAAAAAAAAAAAATTTTTAAAAAAACCCCAAACGAAAACCACTTAACAAGTGATTCCTGGGAGGGGAGCAGTAGTCAGAATGAGCTACAGCCTGTACCCTGGAGGTGGACCCGTTGTGCTAAACCCTGTAAGGGCATATATATATTTCACTTAGTGCCTCATACAGTCCTGACACATGCAGCTGGATTGGACAGCCTGATAATCAAGGGGGATGTCATTCTAGCTAGAGCTATAAATGGAATATAAGAGTTCAGGGCTTCATGAGATCAAGGGACTTTTTTCCCCTTTAAAACCTAATCCACCTCCCCGGTGTTTTTTATGCATGCAAAGGAGAGGGAAATATAACAAGCCCAGTTTCAGATCTGCCGTTGATCTCAAATTTGGATATGGATTGAACAATCCTTTTTCTCTTCAGAATTTTAGTTCTGCTTAAGTAATAAATCTTCTTTCTTTCCTCCCCTCCCTTCCCCTTTTCCCCCATGCCTGTGTAGTACTCCAGGATTGAGTTTCAAACAGTAATTTTGACTTTCATGGCTGGGGAGATCATATTTTTCCAACCCCACTTGCCTCTCTCTCTAGAGCCCCTCTCTCCTCCTCCGCTTCCTTTTTGTTCAAGGAAATGTTGCTCAAGCAAAGGCTCCGAGTGTTTAAAAATAAAGCAGACAAATACAGAAAACACTGCAGTACCTTCAGCCAAGGCATCTCTCCCTGACCTGACCCTGGGTGTCTTTCAGCTGTTCTTACTTTTCCCTTCCATCACATTAAGACTGTGTTTAAAATGGAAAATTGCTCCCTTTAATCTTTTTCTTTGATCTTCCTTTTCCTCTCCTAGGGTTAAGCTGTGCCCTAATAGGATGGAGATCAGCTGGATGTTGCCTTCCCACACTTAAAGATTTCCCTTTGTAATGTATTTATTATTATAAACTAGCCATCAGGCAATGGAGGCACTTCTGTTTTCACCTTGTTTGCCTGCCATCCTGTGTCCTTTTTTTATCTTTCTACCCTTCAGTCTACCGATGGATGTCCCTGCTCTCCATGCTCTCCAAGAGACACAGCTTTCAGGAGAAGATGGCTTTTATGTTTTCACTAGACTTTTTCCCTGACAGCAAAACAGCTTCTAACTCTTTCAAACTTGATGGTTTCCCTGAGTCCATATGATTGACATTTTCCACAGAAAAATCCAGGAGCACTGATTGTTCCTCCCTTGTCCAGCAATCCCTCTCCTATTTACTCTCCAGACTCCTGAAGTTCTGTGCTAGTAAGTGCAAGGCTTTTAATGGGGCCCATGTTTCTGTGTCATGAACTGTACTGCAGAGCGCTTTGTACTTTGAAGTTAAAAGCTTGAAGGCCTGGACACCCAAAATCTGGCAGGATATCCAAGCACTTGCATTTTAGATTAATGTGTTTTAAGTAAGGTAAACTTACCAAAATTATGCACACTAAGAAGAGGGGTGGAGAGTGGCTAAAGGTGCACTTTCCTGTAGGATCATGCTCAGATTTCTTCTTTGCTATAGCCCACGACCTTGAGCAAGGGATTTGTTGGAAGTTGAGTCATTCCTTTTGAATCAGTAGACCTATACTGATGGATATAATTTGAAGCCTTCGCTCAGTCTCTGCTTTAGGGAACAGACTAGGAAGGACTTTATTTCCTGTTTCTCTGCCTTTAGGCTAAAGCCTGTGATGTATGAGCTCTCCTGGATGCCTCCAAGGTGTTTTATGGAGGGATTCCTGCTCTGCTCGAGTGTGTGGGAAGGTGGAAGCATGGACTCTGCACTGCTGCTGATCAGCTGGAGCCTGTGAACTCATCCCCAAGGTGCCTGATGGGAGCATCTCCAGTGATTCTGATCTTTAACATTGCACAAACCAAACTTCCGTGAATCCATCTGCAGAATGAATCCTGGAGGTGTAACTTGGATGGAAATAGTCTAAACCAATTTTTATGCATCACTACACCTGTGAGACCTTTCATTGCAAGAAAGAATTGGTGATGATCTAATAATTTCTATGATCACCTGTGATTTGCAATGAAATAAGCCTGAAAGCCACCATCAAATATATTTTTTAAAGGAAAAAAGGATTTCAGGAATGAAGAACACATTTAGTGTTTTTCTTGCACAATTGTGGCCATGGAAGAATGCAGATGTGTCTGGATGTGTTTCATTCTGCCAGTAAAGGTGGTTTTGTGAGGTGCTGACCTAAAATAATTGTATGCTGATTGGATGAGAACATAAAACAGGTATGGAGGAGGAGGATAGCAGGTCCTTATTTCAATTTCTGGGTTAAGGATTTGGATCCAGTAAGTTCTCTGGTGCTGGGACAGGACACCACAAGTTTATCTGCCTGGCAAATTTGGATGTGTCCCAAGACATCTCTGGGAACATGTCAGGTATGTCCCTAGGGAGCAAAGTCATTCCAGGTGATGCAGAGATGTGTCCCTGTGGCATGCAGCTGTGTCAGGAGAGGATTAGGTTGGGTATTAGGAAAATTATTTTAATTCAGAGGGTGGTCAAGTACTGGAACAGGCTCCCCAGGATAGTGGTCACAGTACCATGCCTGTAGAGCTCAGGAAATGTTTGGTCAGTGCTCTCAGGCTCTCTCTTGTGCTTGCTAGGAGTTGCCAAGATCCATGTCCAAGGGAAAGCAGCAGCAGCTGGGAATGAGAATTCATGGGCATCTGCCTTGTTGGGTGCAGAGCTCCTGGGCAGTGCACGGATGCTTCTCTCCTGCAGAAGAATTCATGTGGAGGGGAATGAACAGTGATGGAGCTTCAGCTTTCCCAAGGGCCCAGAAAATTCAGTAGGGAGAAAGGTGTTGGTTGGAGACCATGTCCTGTTAGTCCTGCTACTCACTGACACAGCTTGCTTGGGGCCTGCCTGGCTTTTATTGGTTTAATTGATGAGGGTACAGTTCTGGCCAACTCAAAACTTCTATGCATTCGGACTGAATTTAGTTGAACTAACATAACGGAAGTGTGTTTTACATCCAGATCATTGAAGTGATTCATTCTGACACTTATGAAGTGGAATATGTTCCTTTTGTCAAGCTAAAGTCACAGAGAGGTGGTATCAATTGCAGCATCATAATGGAAATGGGAACACCTGTATTGGGCTGTACTCCCTGTGTGTTTACTCTGAGATCTTTGTCTTTCTGGTGTAGTTTTAAAAGGAGAGCTTTGGTTTGGTCTTCCTGTAACCCAGGGAGTCAGGCCCTTCAGGAGGAGGGAGCTGATAGCTTAAATCCATACTGTGAAGTAGAAGACCAAATGTCCTGTATTTCAGGGGACTGTGCAAGCCCTGGAGCTGTTGGAAGAAAATGTGAGTGCTGTTGCTTCTGCTCTGTTTCATAATGAATTCCCTTTGAGACTTTTCCTTTTACTGTCTAAAATGCCTGAAAATGCAATTACCTTCCTATTTGTTTAGTGGAATTGTTGATGAGTTTATGGCAGTATACCAGATCAAGCACCAGGGGAAATGTTGGCTGCTCTGATGGGAGTTTGCTGTCAGGCAAGGTGTGAGAACACAGACTGTTCACAAACACCTAACTACAGTCAGCATATCCCACTCTTTTCCTGGAGACTTTCTCCTGTCCCATACACACTTGCTATAATTTCAGCTAATGTGTTTTCTCTTTCCTGTCATCAGCTCCTATCTGACACCTGTTGCTGTTAAATATTTGCTGTGTTCCTCCTCTGAAGGCTGGGTGGCTGCAATGTCAGCAGGAAAAATTACAAGTGTACATGTACCATTTGGCAAGCAGCAATCTCTGAGAAAGATTGCAACGGTCTGGAGCTGTCCCGTGGTACAAACGCATATTTTATTCAGCCCATAAGTAAGAAGTGGGCTGTGTTCATTTTCCAATGTAAGTGCAGAGATATTAATGGAGGAGCCTACTGAACACAAACAAGGGAGGTTCAGTGAAATTTAAAATTAATACATGCAAATGATATTTTTTTCCAACACCAGTTTAATTGTACACCTTGGGAGACTGTTGGAAGCCAAGAACCTAATAAGATCCAGGAAGGAACTGGGTATTTAGGCAGTAATCAGGAATATATGACTTACCATAATTCACAAGAGATTTGGAAAGAATATATAATCCATTGTACTGTGCTTGAGCTGTTCTTGAACTGATAGAGACTGGGTGCATTTTTCCACACTAAGATGCTGCAAAGTTCCTTGTGCTCTCTTTAATGTGTGACTTTTGCCATGTGAGAAAGGGACTACTTGTCTGGTTTGATTCTTTGATTGCATGTTTCAGGCTTTAAGTATTAAGCCAGGTATCCACTTCCAGCAAACTTTAACGTCTCAGCTTTAGCTGTAATTCTGGCTGTGTGCCACAGAGTGCCTAATTAATCTTCTAATGATTTGGCTTTTCAGTGCTCACAGCATGGAAGTCACTTTCAACAAAATAGCAAAGCCTTTTGCTATCCAAGATGCTCAGAGCTGCCAGACATCCTGATGAGCTGTAGAAACTTGTGTAGAAGAGAGTTAAGCCCGAAAAATCACCTGGTCAGCATGTTTTATGGATCTTGGTCTTAGGACCCTGTCAGGGAGGCAGTCTGGGAGCAGAGTACAGCATGGGAGAAGATCTGGAACAGACTGCAGGGGTGTCACCAGTCAGGGGCAGCCCCAGGGAATTTGCAGGTGGTGGGAAATAGGGCAGTGATGGGTAAACACTGGACACAGCTTTATATAATGGCACAAAGATTGGATTGCATGGACAAATGAAGGGCTCTGTTGGCTCAAGGAAAGATTTGTCTCTTGGCTCATTTAAGTGCTGCATAAGGTGTTGCTAGCCTGAATGCAGCCAGGGGCACGGAGCAGTCACAGGGCAGTGTAGGCTGAAGTCAAACCTTGCTGAAGGAGCAGGCAATGGAATGAGCATTTAAAGAAGGGGAGAGAAGGCACCAACTGGTGCGCCGCATATAGCACATGGCTGACTTAGCACTTGTGCCACGTTGTCCTTCTGCTCAAGGTTTTCTAATTCTGTCCCAGACGATGTCAGCGTCCCCCAGCAACTGGCAGCAGCACATACAAGGCATTCCCTGGAGAGCTGCTGAGCGTCTCAGCCAGCCCCCGCCTTGCCCCAGCAGGGCTGCCTGCCTGCGGGGGGAGCAGCTTCCTGAAGGTGTGTCTGCTTCTCAGCCTTGCCCGCATGACCTGGGGGCTCCTCACTTTTGGGCAGCTCACCTTCCTCTTGCCATCATTCCTTGTGGAAGAAAGTGTCACCCAAGTGCTCTTCGCAGTTTGCTTTCCACTGTGCTGTAAAGCTTCCAGTCATTTTCTTGGCACCTGGGTTTCCTCAGCATGAGCACCGGTTTATAGATCACTGAGCAACCAGGCTCTGAAATGCGAGCGCCTGGCTAAATGCAACAACAGTATGCATGAACAGAGGGTGATGGGCGCAGAATGTGTGCATCAAATCCCACCAGGCAGGACTCTCTACCAAGGACAGCACTAGCTGGCAGGCCTGCAGGGCTACCTGTAGTTTGAAACACAACCATTAGGCACTGGATGAGATGTTAAATTCTGCATGCTCTCTCACACTGCACAGGATAAAACCCCTTTGGTGCTGCTTTGGGCAACTGGGATTCCTGTGTCTTCAGAGCTCCACAGCCTACATGTGAACTGCAGAGATTCCCTTGCCTTTTTCCTGCAGAGATTCCCTTGCCTTTTCCCTCCTCTCTTTTCCCTGGAGCATGCAGCAGAAGATTTAAATTACTGCCAGTTAGAATGATCTGTCTTTCTTGGATCCCATTTTAATCTAGTAGGAGATAGAGTGACCTCAGGCTTGCAAAAGGCATCAAAAGATAGCTCAGGATCTGTCCCAGACTCCCCACATATGTGCAGCGCCTGGAAGGTTTCATTGTGACTTAAGGGGCATCAGCCTCTTTTCTTTCACTTTTTTTCTTCTCCCTCTCACTTTTGACATGAAATGCTCCAGGTCTTTAGTCAGACCAGGAACTAATGGACTCACTGGCTCAAGGTGATGTGGTTTTAAGTTTTGCTGATTTCTGTTAGGGATCAATTGGGCTTGAAATCTAAAAAAACTCAAAGGTCGTACCTTGTATTTAGGAAACCTGGTGCTTTCACAATCTAGACCTCATTTTCTCTTCGGTCATTAGTAAGACTTCTCAGTGAGGTATGGATAGCTCTCAAGACATGGAGCTTGGAGATATGAGCATCATTCTCTGAGACCATATGTTCTCTGTCGTCGTCACTGGAATCTTTGCCAAGCACACAGTCTGCATTTGCTTAATACTGCTAAAAGCCCAGACACTCCAAAATTGTTAAATACAGTGGAACACCCTGTTTTTGGATTACCTGCATGATTCTTGCTGTTGTATTAGAATTTAAGTGGTATGTAGCTTGGTTGCATACAAACCTTGAGGCGGCCCAGCAAGAACGAAGCTGTAGGAACCAAAATTTTTCAGCTATTTCCATGTTCAGCAGTAAGTACTTTGGATTTATGAAACCTATGTAGGGTTCCGATAATATTTGTGCATTTTGAATCATATCCATGAAGATGATCGTCTTTGGGGAGAGGTTGCTATAACTACATTGTCATATAATTCATCACATTATACATATCTCAGAAAGCTGTTTTAAAAATGTAAGTAGCATTGTCAAGGCTTATTAAGCCCTGACAGAGGTCCCCACAAATATCTAGAATATATCTGTACCACAGCTGTCTGAGAGGACACAAGAGAACATAAAGCATTTGATGAGCTCCTCTTTTCTCGTGAATCACTATGATAATGTTTCTAAGCATCCTGTGTAGAACGTGTCTGTATTTAGAGAACTGATGTGGAAAGATGGAGCTGACAGTTTGGGCTGGAGGTTTGGGAGTTTGAGGTTTTGTCTGGTGGCAGTGTTCCCTGTGGCACTCCCATCTGTGGCATCCCTCTTTAATTGATGCTGTGCTTTTGGTCCAGCCATCCCAACTCAATGCTCTCTCTGAATTTATATTCTTCTGTACCATTAACAGGTGCTTTCTGGTGACACTGTTTACTCTTGTCCCAGCAGGATGCTCATTCCCAGTGCTGAGCCCATGGCTGGAGAGGTGTCTTCCACCCAGCAGGCAAAGGAGGCAGGGCCTAGCAGGGCTTTCTTGCACTTCTCCAACCAGTCAGGGGTAAAGAGCCTCATTTTAGAAATGTCACAAGATGACAATGTGGGTCCCTTAATGCTTTTAGTGGGAGACGGGAGACTCAGCAACTAGTCATGCTGCAGTCGAAGGTGAGAGAGCACACAGTGAACTTCCTTTTTTTCAAGGAGGCAGGAAGGTCTCACTGCAGGCGATACAATGGATAAACCTGGCCAAGCTGTTTAAAACTAGCTGTGATGGAGCTTGGCCACTTGTACTGTGCTCTTAATGTCTGTGTGTTCACTCTGGGTGTGAAAACAAACTTGGTGGAGCATTGCAAAATCTTCCCAATGAAGCTGCTCCTCAGTGCAAGCCTGTTTTTTGGGGAGCAGTGATGTAGATATAAGAAATGTCTCTCCTTCAGGGTCTGTCAAGAAGCTATGCTGGCTCTAAACAGACCACTGCCGCTGCACTCCTAATTTAGCTGTAGGGAGGCAAGTGACATGGTGATGCTCAAGAATGTCACTTTGCTTCTTGTGTGACCTATGAGATCAGAGGGTTTTAGGAGATACGCAGTGACTCTTGCAGAAAGTCCTGCCAGATACAGGAGGTGGAAATCCTGTGGGACTGGGCAAGACGTCAGAACACAAGGGATGAAGGACCCCCTGGGAGGGTCTCTGGCTGTAGGGAGTGACTGAACACCTTGAAGACCCTACAAAAGCTTTGTTTGTGCCTCAAGTTTGGCAGCCAGTGCAAACTGCCTATGCTTCTGCCTGCAGCCTTTCTAATTACTATCTCTGAAGTTGCAATTTCATATAAGACACATGTAATCAGGTGTTTGGTGGTCTCTTAGAGTGCAATAAAAGCAAGGCTTATATGTCAGCCCCTTCTGTTTGAATAGCTAGCCCTGAGAGCTTTTCTCCTGCTTGTTGAACTTCTGTCAGAGTCTGATGTTTGCAATATGAGATGCTTCAGAGGCTGATGATATATTTTAGAAGACTCTTACTCCCAAAGGTAGTTAAAAAATGCCCGTTATTGTTATCTAACACTTTTCCCCTAACTCATCATCCCAAGCAACTCCATTAAGCTGATAAAACTGCAGCAGTTGGCTGTGGGTTGCTCTGTGTGTGTGTGCAGGTTTTTAACACTTTGCTTAGAAGGTTATTTCTACCTTTCTGCTTGAGAAGTATTAGATCCTAGAAGTGGAAACAGTGAGTGCAGCTGGACCCTAAGTGCAAAGCTGATTTGGGTGATTGTTCATAGCAAAGACAGTTTAAGTCACAGTGGTAAATACAATGGAAGGCAGCTTCACTTCTGTAGTTTTGGGAGCTCTAAAATAGGTAGGAGATTGGGTCCTGAAAGGTTATACTGCCATGCAAGAGTTGTCTAACATAAAGCCCAATGTCATGACTTCTTTAAATTAGTTGTGCTGTAGTGAACACAAGCCAGTGCATCTCCTTCAGAATAATTTGTGAAATTGTTTCATGTGTGTTCGTTTTTGATTTGTCCTTGTGAATGTTACATATTGGTAATGACTGATTAAGTTCTTTTATTAATTCTTACTGTGTTTAAGTGAGTTGGCGGGGACAAAGGAGATTGCTTAGATTTAAATTGCAAGCTTTTGGGGACTTAGTGTTTGTATAGCAGTTTTAAAAAGATACCGTCTCCCAGATTCAATATCGTTCCTTGTAATGAGTGTTCAGGTTTCTTATTACAGTAAAATCATACTGAGATAATTGGGGGATGTGAAAATCAAGGCATCTGGGAATGTGGCTGCGGCCATCTAACCTTGTTGGATGTGCCTTCCAAAGGATGGGAAGTATTGTAATGTTAGCAGCCTCCTGCCAGTGCCTCTGTTCTCCCTCTTCCTGAACTGAATGTCAGGTTAGCACAGCCTTGCAGTGGGGTGCTATTCTACATTTAATAATGTCATAATAACCAGCCTCAGAGGTGTGGGGCTGGAATATCACATTTGTGCCTGCTGTTGTTGGGGGTATCTGTCTTCCATTTGTGGTTTTTATGACCTGAAAGGAATTGAGACTCTCAGTCTCTTGTAAAATTAGATGGAGTTTATGTTCCTTCAGAGCATCACCATAGTCCCTTCCATTTTCTCTTTGAATTATCTTTTTCTTTTTCTTTTCTGTTTTTTTTTCCTTTTTCTTTTCTGTTTTTTAGCCATCTTGCAGTTCCCTTTTGTTGCCGTTATGGAGGCAGAATTTTTATCTATCCTTTCGAAAGGATATTTGCAATTTTTACAAAGATTTTGTCTAGTGTTTTTACAATTTTAGCAGTAATTTAAAAACCATAATCAACTCTGTCTGCTGTGGGTTTTAACACTTAATACAATTATGCTGATAATCCTGGGTAGCATGTTTGCTTCTCTGTCTGAGGGTGGTAAATGCTGAAAAACACCTTGCCCCCACTGCCAGCACATGTAATTCAGCATATCTGCTTGCTTCACAGTGGAGTTCGAAACTAACATTCCTCAGTTCCTAATTAACTTGACAAACCTGTCTCGTCCCACACTCCTGTCCTTTCAAAAGGAAGGAGAAACCTGAAGACAGCACAGTTGTGAACCCTCGCTCTCGTGGTCTGTCTGCCGCTGGGAGGAGAGGAGCAGAGTGTTTGCTGCAGAGGGCTTAAACAGCTGAAGAAAAGAGTCCAGCAGAAAGGGGCAGCGACAGCTCCTGGGAGAAGACAACATCTGCCAGGAGGAATGCGTTGTTGGCAGCTTCAGCTGCTGAGGGTTTCTTTTCCCTCTGATGCAGACCTGCTTTCCCTGTCAGCCTTTTCTCAGTAATGAGGATGGTAATTGTTATTTACTGGACAAGGACTTCAGCAGTCACAAGTGATTTTAAGAGACTTAGTCTTGGCTTTTCAGAAAGTGATGCACACTCTCCTCTTAAAAATAAAACAAACCACCCTGCGGCCTCTTTTCATGGATTTTTAAGGTGAACACCCTCCAAATCAAGGTGTCTCAACTCACTTCATTTTGAAAATCAGTTACTACAAATGGATTTCTAAAGAGCAAGTGACGGCTAAGTCTGTTTCTAATAATGTCTCTGGAACCACTAGAAAATGTATTATGCTCTACTTTATGTGTTGCATGATTAGGATTTAAACCAAGGAGGAAAACATCCTGAGGTGATACAGTGGTAATAGGAGGATACAAGCAGACACAAACACAGGCAGGAGTCTGGCAAGTGGGTTCAAGGCATAGGGAGAGCTAGGAAAGTGTGTAAACACGGAATTTTGGTACCCAGTACCTTGAAATGGTATCATCTGCAAATACTGGGGTGCTGAATTGATAGAAACACTTAAACAAGGGTCTGGCACAACTTTTTCTGTTCTAAGTTTTGGGGGCAATTCAAGTCTGCACAGATCATGGGGCCTGAATCTCCATCCCATGAGACAGAAGAAGGGGCTCAACCCCTGTGAAAAGCAAAGATATGGGTAATTTCATTACTTCCAGTTCACTTTAAGAAGATCACAGTACAGTTTGTTTTCCAGTTCCCTGTTCCAGGGTTTGAAAAGTCTCCTAGTATACCTTTTTTTTCTTTTTTTCTTAATGCCTTTAGTCCCAGCTGAAGGATGGTGCTTTTCACCTTTCTATGGCCATTGCAAAATGCCAGTTGGATTTTGGTGTGTTGTCTTTTCTACCAGCCCTAAATTTGTGCCCATGCAAGGCTTCTAGCCCTGTGTCATATCTAAAGGTTTTGTCCAAGCTGGAGCTGAAGAAAATGAAGAAAACAGCTGTGGGGCTCTTGTGGTGCCTGGCCTGCTGTAGATCAGATGGCCAAGAGATCCTTGCTGTTTTTAACAGTTCTCTGGAGTCTTGGCCAGTCTTTGTGATACCCTTAATTGTAATTCAGTTTCCACAAAGGTGAACGACCTTTGCAGCAGTTAAGTAAAGCATCTCAAACTTTCACGGTCCCTTTAAGGAGCTAGTGACAGTTCCTGTGCCGGTGGGCTGTGCATTCCTTGGGACGCATATGGTGTGGCCTTGCATGTGTGCAAAGGGCATCCAAACAAACACTCAGCCTAGTTCCCTGCGACCTGCCTTCACACTGCACATCTCCTGCAAGCTTCCAGACCTGCGCATTACTGGCTGGGAGCAGTGAGGTTTTCTGCCCAGCTTTTCCCCTCTGGCAGGCCTGGCCAGAGGCAAGGAGAGGAGAGTTCTAAAGGGCTGGCCAGCTGAAGGGCTGGCAGCTATCTGAGATGTGGGATGCTACTTTCTTCCTGATCACTGTGAATCCAGCCAGAGCTCATCTTCTTGCCATGGTAGTACTTTCCTGGCTCTGAAGTACAGGCAATCAATGGCAGAGCATGATAATAATGCGTTAATCAGATGAGAAATGATTCACATATTTCTTCATTTGGGAAATGAAGCACTTCTGTGAAGACTTTTCGTTTCCCAGACTCTCTTTCACAAGACTCAGAAGGGCATAATATTGGTGTCATAGTATTAATTTTGCATTGCTTTGTTTTATGTTCGTATACTTGGAGTTTTACATATTGATGTCTTCCTCAATAGCTTTTAAGCATTTTCTAAATGTAGTAAAAATGTTACTCTTTGCAGAGTGACAAATGCAAAAGAAGCATCTTCAGATTTCAAGCTCTAACTGGGTTCCCTCTGTGACATGCCACATCCAGAAATAATGAGAAACTCTGCATCAGAGATGCTGGAAAATGAGCAAAAGAAGTGAGTGAAAACCATAGCTGAGAACAGCCAAATGACTCATTGGAAGAGCCCCAGCTTGACTCTTCTGCTCATTTGCAGACAGAGAAGGAGACTTGTCTACTGAGTCCAAGGCAAGGCTGTCTCATCTGGGCGCCTTTCAAACAGCCTCCAGACCTGTTCTCTAAGTTTCTTTCCTTTTGATGAAATTATAATGTTTAGAGAATTGTCAGAGTGTTATGTAGAGATGTTACAAGCTTGAGTCTAACATTTAGTGGCTTAGGCCTCCAGCCACCCTAAGTGGATGGAGGCTGTCTCCTAATTCCTAGTGGAATTCTCAAAGCTGCTTTCAAAAGTGGTGTGGGGGTACTGTCCTGAGCTGACTGGACAGAGGAAGCAGTGGGACCACATCTGGAAATTATGTGTCTGAATGGGGCTTTTGAACAACCCAGTCTAGTGGAAGGTGTCCCTGCCCATGGCAGGGGGCTGGAACAAGATAAGCTTTCAGGTCCCTTCCAACCCAAACCATCCTGGGATTCTGAGACCTTCCTCTCAGACCAGAAGTGGCGGCAGGATGGCACGTGAAACTTCCATCAGCTGAAATTATTAAAGGACTCAGCTCTGCATGGGCACAGCATGAACCATTTACAGTTGAAAATGTGTTGAGGCTAGTAATGTACTAGGGTTTTCTTTTTCCAAATGGAAATGGAACTTATCCATCATTTATCTAAGGAAGACCCAAGCTGCATGTGGATTGTTAGAGTTTCGTTCAGGTATATCTAATCCATTTTCTAACTGAATACTTCGACTGCAACCTCCATACTCTGAGTAATGTGATTCACTCTTCTTCACCTGGTTTCCTAAGAAGGTGAGGCTCAAGTATTTGCCTTGCTTGTCCATATTTCTGTATTCTCTCAGTGACATCTTTTACCCTTTTTTTTTATTTTTTTTCAATTTTTTTTTTTTACTCTAATTCCAGCAAAAATTAGAAAGAAGGAGGGAAATTTGTAGGAAGGTGATTGTCTTCTTTATAGGTGTTGTGAAAACTGCAGCTGGAAGAGTCCCAAATCAGGCCCTCTAGCAGTAAAATACCTATCATATTTAAAGCCGGAAAAGCAAGGAAAGGATGTCAGACCATATTTCTGATATTACAGAGAACGTCTATTTCCCCCTTGCTGACACTGCCTGTCCCAAATCTGGGGTATAGGGAGTAAGTGCTAATATCATTCTCCTGGGGTTTACAGGGCAGTAATTCCACACTTGAATGCATAGACTGTTCAGGGGAAGGCTAAGTGATTATTGGAATAAATCAATGAGAATACTGCTGCTGAAACCAGGGAACTGGGTCTACTGGCAGTGTGAATGTAATAAAAGAGAAGGAAAGATGATGAAAGATGATTGTTCTGTTTTAGAAAGGGTCTGTGTGCTCCCAAGCCCAAGATTCATTTGGGATCCCTACATTAGACTATCTTCTCCATATGTTTGTAAAGCATGGGGTCAGCCCTGCTGGAACAGGCTATTTCCCAGCCTTCGGGGGGTATAAAAACCTTGGAGTTTATCCCCTGTGATGATGAATGACCAGGGCTTCCCAAAAGCTTCCACTGGCAACCTCCCACTTCTGGTCTGGAGCCCAGCTTCTTGCAGATGAATTTGTCAGGCTTGCAAGTATTAAGCACTGTAGTTCAATGGGGTGGCGAGCCCAATTCTGGGAACCGCTGTGCTGTATCTGGGTGTGGCTGTCACCTAACTGCCTCCTGCTGTAGCTGTCACCCAGGTGGGTTTTATGCTCTTTCCCATGGTGATAAATGAACTATGAATTCCCAACAAGGGTATCCCTGGATGTAGGATATACTTCCATCCAAAGTTTGTATTTTATGGTAATTTTCTTGGAGTGTCTTAAAGTTTATTTCTGGATGTGTGTCTCTATTTTTTCAGCCACTCATAAAAATCCGATCAATCCCTTCCTGTCCACTACTAGGAGTGTCAGGGGAGGCAGAACACCCCATTTACAGAAAAAACTGTTCCAAAACTCTTCTTGGTGTGGAGGCCAGTGAGCCCACAGAGCCAGGGTCAGCTGTGGTCCCTAGGACAGAGATCACCCCTTGTGGTTGTGGTGACACAAAAGACCTCTCCCATGAGACTTTGAGGTGACATGTAAATGTACCCCAGTTCTGCCTCCCCGACTGGTTTGCTGTTTCACTGCCCCTTTTTCTCCCTGTATGGTCATGCCCTAGAATGTTCTCCCTCCCTTAATTCCCCACTGGCCCCTGTTCCCTGGCCACTCCTTCCCTGTCTTCCCATTGGTCTGGCTACCCTGACCCCACCTACGTACCACGCCCTGGCCCTCGAACCATTGGTCCCGATGCTCTCTCCGCCCCTGCCTTCCCGGTATAAAACCCCTGGACCCTCCCAGTTTCTTTGTCTTCGTCTCTGGACCCCTTCACGCGTGACTGCAATAAACCTCTGTGGAACTCCAAACAAGGACCCTTCCTGCTTCTTTACCGTCGTGATTTTACCAGCTGTGCCGTGTGTGTGTTTGTGTGTGTTTGTGGGGACGTGTGTTCAGGCCACCCAGCGGCTCCTTGCTGGGGATGCTTCTGCAAGGTTGTGGCACCTTGCCAACAACCACTGCCGCAACACTGGGAATAGGGGAAACCCCTGCACTTAAGGGGTGCTTTGCATGTCCCCTGTGAGGAAGCTGTTTGGCACCACTGTGGGCTCCCCCACACCACTTCGGGGTATCCTTAAAGAGGGGGATCTATAATAAAACTTGGCAAAATAGTGGAAATACGATCAACTCCTCAGTGTGATTAAGGCCAGCAGCCGTTATGTGGAACATTTGCTCTTGCCTTGTATGCAGCTCTACACTACAGTGTAACTATTTATGGGCCTGGCTCCAAAAGGATTTATGGAAAGCAAAATACTACCAGCGGATTCGATTACAGCCTGTGAACACTGCAAATGCTGCAGCAAATTGCAACTGCTGCAAAATGAGCTTTTTCACAAGGGCTACCTGACACGTGTCCTGCTAGCAAGAAATTCCCCAGCCACGAGGAGATAGAGTTAAATGGCTCCTCACAGTCCTGCTCTTTTTTTCCCTTCTTAAGGCTTGTGAGTTGGTTTTAGTGCTGCCTCTGTGCCTTCTCCATTTCTGTCTGTCTTCCTTGACGCAGAGCAAGCAGAGCAGTGTACTGTCATATCCAAGCTTCAAGGATGGCCAGTCATTAGAGGATCTACTGTACTTTTTTGCCCAAATTTGTCATCTTTCACCCTCTGGGGAAAGTGAAAGCATTGCAGGGCATCTGAGGGTGAAGGGTGGCTGCAAGTTGTTGTGCCCAGAACAAAGGGTGGCAAAAACCAATGGCTGTTGTGCCTCTGAAGTTGAGGGATGCATTAAAAAGAACTTAATTCTCTCCTTTCCTTTCTGCTGGCACTCTTAGCATCCAGGATATCCAAATACTGGGAATGGGGTTGTTCTTTGGAGGTTCTGGACTTCCTCCCAGTGAGCTGGAGAGTTCAGGTTTCCTTAAGCTGGTTTTGCCTTCCCCCTCTCACAGTGTTTTGTCTTCCCCTTGCTGTGCTACTGTAAACTGGATTGTGAAATGATCCAAGGTAAAAGCTACTACCCTTCTTCCCCAAAAGTGGCAGCGTGGAGACAGAAACAAATTGCTGACTGAGGTAGGGAGAGAGGTAAAACAGAAGCGTCTGCTGCAGAAGGAAGTGTCAGGGACCACCATGCTAAGGGTGAAAGCTGGCTTGGGGAACACTTGGGAATACAAAGCTTTGTGAGTGAGGCAATAGCACACTGTCTTGAATCAGCAGCTGTAGGGAGAATTGTTTTGTTCTGCTTTTCCCCAACAGCTTTTGAGGGAGTGGGTTTGATTCTGACACAGGAAAAATCCTGCAGGATTCAAAGATATGCTGGTCCTCTCTGGGTCTCAGAGCTGCCACGCATTGCCCCTGCCTAGGAGGCAGAGATCTTTGTGCTCATCCTCTGCTTTGAAAGGTTAATTGTGCCAGTGGGGTGGCACAAAAGTGAAGGGCAATGCTCACCCCTGGACTCCAGATGCAAATATTGACAAATACCTCAGTGGTGAGCCTTGGTACCCTTACACTTGTGCCCAGTTGGATTTTCTTGATGCTCTTGTCCTTTTGGGATATCCCCAATCCCTATGGCATTCTAGGGGGAGCTATGTTTGGTGCAGGAGGCTTCAAAGAGCTAAGGGTAACCTGTGGAAAACGGAGTATTTGGCTCTCTATTCCCTGCACGTTGGGAGTGGTTGGTGGCAGGGCTTGTGTAATATCTGTAAAGCTGACATGGGGAGATAAAGTATTTTCACCCAGTATGTGGAGCGTTTCCTTGATAACCTGAGCTTGAGTTGTCCTCCCCTATGGGGAACTTGGGTGGCTTCAGGCAGGACTGGGAAAGTGTGGGTTTTGATTTTTTTTTTTTTTTTTCCCCCCAGGGGTGTATATGACTCGGAGGCCATGAATTTCAGAAGGGTTTCCATGATTCTCACATCTGTCATCCCACACAGCATACAAATACAGCCTCGCTCGTGTGAGCTTTTTTTTTTGTTTGAGTGCCTTTCCTAGGAGCTGAACCCGACCTCTCCCGAGGCAGGATTGAGCAGCTGAGGAGTGCGGGTGCGTGCCTGAAGTGACAGCGCGGCTGCTGCTGCCAGGCTGCATTGCCACCTGCTGGGGATACCAACGCCCTTCTGCGAGGGGTCCCCAGGACAGCAACCCTGCCGGGGTGAGCCTGGCTGGGCTAAAGCCTCTTTCCTCAGGTGCTTGAGCTGATCTGCTGCCTCCTGCTTTGCTGGAGTTTGTCTTCAGGCAGTAATAACCTGCAATTTGTAACTCCGGGGGTTTAAATTTCCTGGTCTGGGTACTGGCCTTCAGGTTTCCTTCTACAGTGCAGCTAAAGGAATGCAGGGGACATTTTGGCCAAAGGACTCAGACATTCTGGGCACGAATATGTGAGGCACCTGTGTTGCTCTTCCCAATAAAAATCTTGCTACGAATTATCTGTATGTGCTGGGAACTGGCCTGGAGCAGGACTTGTGGTCTTGTTGGGACCCAGATTTGGCCAAGCTATTACACTGGGGTGCAAAAACATGGGCAAAATAAAATAGGGGAAGTCAGAAAGATGAGGCGGTGCAGTGAGGTCTGGCTGGATAGCTCGTGTAAACCAGCAGCTCTGGGCCTCACTGGCTGCTTCTCGCAGAGCTGCTTTTGTGGCACTGCACGTACCACATGTGCCACCCTTACTCTCCACTGTCAGACAGAAACAGTGTCTGTTCTGGGGCATGGGCATGAGCTGGGGTTTGTGGAGGCTGAGATCTCTTCTGCTCTGCTTTTTCCCTATCAACTCTAGGAGAGCATCTGACACGCCACAAGCCAGCAGCCTACTCCAAAGTGGTTTCAAAGGGAAATCATTGTGCATCAAAATCCCTGCAGTGGTAGTTCATAAAGGGATTTATCAGCTCAGTGTGTCTGACTGCGAAGGCTACAGGGGCTGAGGACAGCTCATGGCAGGATTTTTTGGCAAAAACTTTAAATAATGTTATCCATGGATTTAGTGTCAGTGCTGATTGCTGTTAGTGGGCATTTGAAAAGTTATTATGTAGGAATGACAAATGAAGTAATTGAGGCAGAGACAGCACTGTCTGTTCTCTTGCACTGTCTCTACGTCACATCTTTGATAGCTGGGGCTGCTGTCAGCTCTTGAAAGCTGAAACCATGTCAGGCTCTTGGGGGACATGCACACATACAGATGGCATTTGGTTAAAAGTATTTGGGATGTTTCTCATCTTGCTGATCACATTAGTATACACAGGAGGTGAACACAAACTGATCCAGATGACAAAGCATTCAAAACGTGTTTTTTATGTGTTTCTTGGGAATATAGGTTATTTTATATTTTTTTTTTGTTTTGTTTTTTTCAACAGACCACCACTATGGACAAACACAACCATCAACAAGTGTCAAATATCTAAACTTCTGATAAAGTCCCTCTCAGGTGGCTTGTTGAAACAGGACCAGTTGAGTTTTCAAACCTTGTCTTGGTCCTGCTCCCTCCCTTTGGAACAAAGGTGGAAGTGGGCAGCACCACACCAAACCCCTGTATGAGAAAGGAAAGGTAACCAGAGAAACGGCACTGTGCTGCTTTCTCATCCTCATCGCTGGACCCCCTTCCTCCAGACCTTTATCACAAACCTTAAGAAAAACTACAGAAAACCTGGTTGTGCAGGACCGCAAGCAACCTACATGCTTGTTCTGGAGGGCAGGGTCACCTTTATCCATACCCCTCCTGACAGCTTGGTCTTAAAGCCTCTGCTGCTGGGCAGTCACAGCCTCCCCAGGGTGCCCTGTTCCTCCTTTCATTGAGCAGGAGGGTGCTTCTCTGGGAGGAGGCACCTCTTCCTTTTGGGTGGCCAGCCCTGCACACAGATGTATTTCGGTGCAATTAACAGTAACCTGCAGGACTGTGGTCTCCAGTGGAAGCCACAGAGGGAGGATGCAGCCTTGGATGGAAACAGCAGTGCAAAAGGATGCCCTGGGATGAAAGCACAGCCTGCAAAGGAAAACCCAGGATTGGCCTTGATGGATTGGAGATGATGGAATGTGGTATGCTCTTAACACTCAGAGTGGGTGGGAGGCCATTGAGCCTCCAGGAGCTGCCAGCACAGCATAGCTGTTGTGGCATATGTTGATCTCTTCAGACATCAATCCTGGTCACAAAGCAGGGGGTAGAAATAACCCAAAGTCTGGTTGTTTCAGCATTTTTATTAGACAGTGCTCCACTCAGCAGTTGTACACATGGCCCTGATGCTGGCCTGATCACTGCACAAACCCTGGGACATTATGCTCTCATGCCACCACGACTCAGGCTGCACAAACCGTCTCCTTTTACAGAAGTGGTGCCCAGGAGAAACCCAGGCTCAGAGCAGTGTCCCTGCACTGCCACCACACCAGCCAAGCTGGGAGGTAACTTCAAGTACTGTTTGATTAGGCAACTCCTCTCTGCTTCCCAGTCACCTCTCTGTGCTGCTTAGGTCCTGTGAATGATAGGGGATGCCTGCTGCTGAGGCCACGGGGGCCTGAGGCTTCTAACAGAGAAGCCCAGCCTCAAGGAGATGAGCTTTTCTGCAATTCAGGCTGTCTTTTGATGGACTTTCAGAAACCTGTGAGGGCAGCAAGAGCGTGGGCTTTGAGGAAACAAGTCAGCCTTCCCGGGCTGGTTTCTACTCCCTGCCTACCCACGCAGTTTTCAAGGGGCTCCCTATGCCACGCTGGGGCTCAGGCACGTGTGAGTGTAACTGTGCCAGCTTTGGTGGTCCTGCTTCACCACTGCTGGCTCAGGAGTGTGGCTGTGCTGCCCTGCTACTTCTCCCCTGCCCTCATGGGACCTGAGACACACAGCAGCTCAGCCCTTGAAAGATCAAAACCCACTGCCACACTGGGACAGGCTGAGGAGCTACCCTCAAACAGCACAAAGCTGTGTGGCTGCATCTGTGAACGTCCCTGAGCTCAGTGTTTAGCTCATGCTCAGTGCTAAGAAAGTAGTTTACAGAGTCAGGCCCTAGATTTCTGCAAATTGGTGCAGTATCAGCTAAGGACGGAAAAGCAGATTTACTCCCTGCAGGTACCTGATCTGCCTGACACATCAAAGCCAGTTAACCTAGTGCACATTTTCCAGTTGGGTGGATGAGTGGTTGCAAATCAAACTACAACAAGCAGTAGCAAAGCAAACAAGTGACTCAAATTATCCAGGTTTGGGAAAGCTTATAAAAGAAAACATGTAAATAACATCGATACAGTTAATAGGTTAAACATTATCAGAACTCAGTGGCATATATTTCTTTTCCCTTGTTGCTGCTGGTGGGCACCTGGCACCACCTAATACACAAATTTAAATAAAGACTCCAAATATACCCTCAAAGCTAATAAGAAGAGACCACAAAAGCAAGCAGCTCACTTTTGGACTGGAGTTTGCCATTGGATGACCAATGGACTAGCAAGGTTTAATATAAGATGGCAGTGGATTACTTGTCTGTCACTGGAACAAATGTACAGAAGAGCTATACATAGCCTTTGCCTTTAGAGCAGATAGGTGCAAACTCAGGACAAGCCTTTGGCATGTCAGTTCCAGCTCTGCCAGTTGCAATAAGATATTAAAAATGTATATGACTCCACAGTCCATCACATTTGGTTCATGTGGCAGAACCCAGATACTGAGCCATCTGCTCTCTGGGTGCTCGGAAAGAAAACACTTGAAAACAACTTACAGGCCAATAGTCTCAGTTTTCCATCTGTTGTTCTCCAAAGGCAGTTAAACTCTTGCAACTATTTGTTAGCACAAATAGAAGTTAAATAGCCCAGGTTACTTGCAATAGAAAACTTTTTTTCCCAGGAAATGGAATACATGAAATAGCAAAACTCTGTAGCCAACAAAATACTGTAGAGTTCTCCCTGCTCCCACCTGCAGCCCTGAGTTTTTAAGTGACACCAGCAAAATCTGCATTCTGTCTTTTAAACTAAACAATGCAATGAGACAACTAGAAATGTCAGAGAACTCAGCATGCCCTCAGGAGGATGGATTTACGTTCAGTTAGGTGAACAATGATGTCTGGAAAAAGGAGAAAACAGCTTTGAACTGCGTTTCCAAGTGCAGAAGGATACAGGCAGCAAACTGCCAAGCAGAATGCAGCTTTAGAGTTCAAATGCAGGGAACTTGGCCTTGGTAGGCACCAGCAGGTCAGCAAGAAAGTAAATTGTTCCAGCCATTCCTGAGGATAAAAAAAACACACTGTGCTTCAGAGAAATTCCCTTTGGGCACTGTTTTTCTCAGTTATCCAGGGAGTGAATGAGTTATGAAGACAGAAGAAAAGGTCCTAAATAATTTCTGGGGTCTGAGCCCAGGTTTCCAGAGCAACTTTGGTACTTCAGTGGGGAAAAGCATTTTGAAGTTAATCAAATGTTGAAAAGCACCTGCCAAAACACAATGGGTCTTTTTCCCACTCCAGCTCCCTCCCTTCTGCTTTACCCATCCACAAGTTCAACACTGGGCAGCTTTGTCAAACTGATCACTCTGTCAGTCTTGTGACACTGCTGCTCAAGGTCCTCACTGATGGAACTGCTGTTGTCCCTTGGCCTGCAGCAGCTTGGGGAGATTTAGGTTAGCTGGGGGCCTGGCTCCTTCAGCAAATACCTGCTGACGGCAGGTTTGGGTTAGCAGGAGGCACAAAGTGCCATACGAGCCAACAAGGCCCATAAAAGCAGCCCCAGTTGTTCCTCACCTTTAGGATCAAACTGGACCACTCATGAAGGGTTTCAATCCTTAAAAATGTACAGAAAGGAGACTGTCTGAGGAGCTAGGCTACAAATAACCAAAAGAAGGCCTGTAGCCATGAAAGAATTCCCCTTGAGATCTGCATGCAAAGTCTGTGTGGGAGGCCTAAGACGACAAGATGCTCCAGCTAAGACATTAGCCTGTGCTACAGGGAGACTGCTTCTGGGAAAGGGTAGAAAAACTCAGTGGGTACAAGTTCCTTCCTCTCCTCTACATTGAGTTTTGCAAAGACTCCAGTGGAGCTTGTATTCAGTTTTCCTTGGTGCTGGACCAGCTTACATTCAGGAGCAAAACACAAGGCTAGAGAGTGAGATTACCTTCAAAGAGAGAGAATGGCGTGTCTGGAGTTCGGCACCCGTGTTGGCCGTAGCTTAAACACCACTCTGCAAACTGAAGAGAAGAGGTACAAAAAGTGTTCAAATTTGGTTAAAGGCAAGTCTTGAAAAGAAAATACTATCCCTTGTAGTCACATTAACCCTTGCAGAGCAAGACTTCTGAGGGAAATCCCTTCTGTGCAGGCTGTCAGACAGTGACTGCACAATTGAAGGACTACTCTGGTGCAGCTGGTCAGATCTAGCTGCATGTCTGCCCCGCTAGAAATTGGGTTTTCAAGGCAAAGGCCGTGATGTAGAAGGCAGAAGTGAGTAAGCCCCTCTACTGCCTCACACAAGCTCTTACCTTGCAGGCCCTGTAGAGGTATTTCATGTTCTGAGTGAGGTTGTACAGTGCCAGGAAGCCATAAGCATTGCCAGCTGTACCATGGCACAGCCCGTAGCCTTTCTTCAGTAACCCATGTTGCCAGATCACTTCTGCACACTGCAGGGCATCATTCAGGTACTGCTGCTCCCCAAAGACCTGCAGAGGCAAGAAACAGTTGTCCTTGCTGAGGCAATGTCCTCCAAACAAAGAGCATCCCTGTGGGATGCAGAGGTTTGGGTGTCCTGCTGAAGTGACTTTGCTGTTTATTTTAGGGAGGATATTTCTGATATCATGAGTGGGGATGTGAGGCCATTACTTCACACACAACTAGTTGTCACCATCCATCACCTGCAACAGGGCAGCCCACACAACTGCTGGGTATTTTCAGAAATATTTTTTAAAAATACTAATTTCTGTATCAGTCAGTGGTTCCTGTGGGGTGATTTCACTGTAACAAGCCATCCTGCTTCCAGGCAAGGGGGGGTCTCCCAGCATTTTCTCCAGAGGAAGTTTCACATTTAGGGGTCTCTAGAGGGTCTTTGCAAGGTTTCTGGTACCTTGTATGCCTGGACAAGCATGTAGATTACACCTGGTGCCCCATGGCACCAGTGGACGAGTAGGTCTCTGGTGTCACCGATACACGGAGGGTAATTGCCAGACGGGAACTTGAGCTGGCAGACATAGTCCACGCTGGGCTTGACTGTGTTGTGCAGCTTTACTTGGCTCACTCCAAAGCCAGGCTAAGACAGAAAAAACATTTACATCAGTGAGAATTACCATTCTGTCTGTCCCTAAGAGACCCAAGGTCTGCCTGAAAGCTGGAAACTAAGTCAACTATGGCTACATTCCCTCTTGCTCCTTGTAAATTAAGTAATTTCTTTGGTTCAGGCTTTCACACTTCACAATTACCCACTCAGCCCTTGGCTGCTCTGCCTTTTGGCAGGGGCTTATTTCCAGTCCTTCCATCTCAGAAACATGTCACCTGGTCCTCTAAGCAACAGAGCTTGCTGCTGCTTTTCCTAAAGATGAGCAGGAATAACTTCAGGTACTCAGAGCTGAAGTAAAGAGAGAGCTGTCTAAAATCAGTATTAAGGATGATTCCTAATATCACTGCAGCTAGCAGGCTGCAATTCTGTATCTTCACAGATGTCGCTGGGTAATTTCAAGAGGCTGACTTCACTGCTGACCTCAGACGGAAGCAAGGGAGTGGCTTCAGTGTCTTCTTCCAATGACACTGCCCCACATGAAATCTGTGCAGTTCTAATTTCCCATGGCAGACTGCAATGAGCACTCTCATCTAAGGATCACATTGTTCCCAGGCTGGTAACTGGAAAATTAAAAATCAACACCTGTGCTGTTTAACTATTAGAGATAAAAGATACTCTCCTCTCCATACTTCACATGCTTGCTTCTCCCAGGGCTTTTTGTGCATCGTGCTTGGCTGATCCAGGCTCCTTGTACTTCATATAGCAGAGAAGCATAAAGCCCATGCAGTATTTTATGGGAGACTTAAAATTATTTAAAACAGCCACTTGGGAACAAGCTCAGAGACTTGGTACAAATTCAGGCTCACAGCACATCGCTGTCTCCCCTGCTCCTTGCTAGCTATTCTGTGCTCCTGGGCAATAACTACCTTGCATTCCCCTCTTGCCAAATCTTCTACTTAAAAACCACCAACCACCCCTTCCTTTCTGAGCCACAGAAGAGTTATATTCACAGGACTTCTACTGATCTTGTACATGAACTTTAACTTTGGCAGTCCTGAAGGAAAGCTCAAATGCTTGAAACCTGGTGGCTTTCTTTTCCACCTGCTCTGGGAGTTATGTCTAATGAAAGATTATAAACTATTTCTAGACCAAAATAATTTTTGTTGTTCATGGGTGCTCTTAATACTTTAAAAATTCAATTTTATTTATTGCTGTTATTTTTCTAAGTGCTTAAGCATTGTAAATATATGCACGAAGGGACCCACACAGAGGAATTATCACCCTCATTTTTTTCAGAGCCAGAATAGGGAATATTGACATAGCTCCAGTGAGTTGTGCAAAATAGTGAAAAAGCATCAAAGCAAAGAGGCACTGCATCTCCCAGCCACTTGTCTTGCTCTGCCTGCTTCAGGCACTACAGAACTCAGTTCCTTTATCAAAGTCCTACCTCTTTCACATTTAGAAGCAGGTTCTGCTTTGGATGCAAAGGCATTTCCCACTTTCCTACTGTGAGCACAATTTCTTTCACCATGCCTTTCTCTGAGAGATTCTCACTCTAATGATCTGACACTGCTCCAAGTAACCACCTCAGAAAATGCAGGGAGCCAGCAGATACCAACAAATGTGAATAGTTTAGAAGCAATTAACATGAGGGGGAAACTCAGACCCAGCTGAGCTACAGGCCTCCATTATGTGACACTGCTGGTTAATGCAGGTCACGTCTCTCCACAGATTTCCAAAGTCGGAGATTCAATCTCAGATTTGAAGAAAACCTTTACAATTGGAAATGCATGATAAACACATGGGTAAGTCCATCAAACAATATATCCTTCCCAGTTTGACATTACCAAGAGCCAATTCAAATGCTGTTCGTTGTTCAAAGAAATGTGAAACAGCTGCTAAGGGCCCTTCCCCTCATGGCTCTTACCTGCATGAGATAGTAGTAAATCCCAGCCAAACCATGGGCTGCTCCTACATAGTACTCCTGGTACCACTCATACATCAGTGGGCTCTTGGCTGTGAAGTTCCTCTTTTTGGCTAAGCTCTCTCCTGAGGCTACAACTGCTTCGCAGACCTGTGGACGGGAACAAATGCGGGTGAGGGAAATGTTGCTGTTTCGGACACAGCACAGTGAGAATCCTGACACATAACGAGATTTGTTTTTCTGCCCAAGCAGAGGGTGGAATGAAACGTATGCCAGTCCAGTACTGCCTATGGATTTACCTGGAGAGTGGGGGACACGTGGTGCTCTGTCCCTTTGGAAGAAAACCAGGTATACCATGATGCGGATCCTTCCTTACTGCCAGAGTTCTTTACATCTAGCATTGATTTTTACCTGCCCCAATATGAGTTGCATGTGAAGAGACAGATAACAAATCAGCAAAAGGCACAGTACCTGCTGAATGTGACTTTGAGGGATCTTTTCCTCTCCGAAGTGCTTATTCACAAATAGCAGTGCAGAGAGATAGCCCATGCGCCCATAGAGCAGTTCATCTGGCACTCGTGGGTCAGCCTTGTGTAGGTGGAGCAACCTATGATGAAAAATTCACATGGGGGAGATGAGAGAACACTCAAAGCCACGTAAACAAGCACTAAGACGGGAGCTCAAAACCATGGTTTGTTCTTTCATGCTGCTTGTGCCCTGGGAGTTGTCAGGTCAGGCTCTGGCTCTCAGCCTTCCAGCTGCACAAGGTGCAGAATGGCCCCTTCCCCTCTGCCTTTTGTTTGGCTGACTGCTTCAGCCTGTGCTGCTCCTCACAACGCACTCATACTACGTGCTTGGGTTTTAGAGCACCAGCTTGGAAAGCTACTTGAAGGCCAAACCTGGCCTGAAAGAAATGGTCAGCATAAAGGTCCTGACTGCCCAGGGAAGGCTGCCCACAATTATCTCCTTGTGATGTTGTTGGCAAGGCAGACGCTCTGCCAAAATTCACTATTTTCAAATTAAATGGCTCTCCTTTTAATTTGGCTGCTTAAGGAATACTAGAAAGTCAAACTAGTGCTGATGGTATGTGGAAAATTCTCACCCCTTATGCTCGGAAGTCCTGACAGAAAAGCGCCTTCCTCTCCATGCATGCAAATAGCCTGGGCTATGCTGTCAGGTGACAAAGGGGTGTCTCCATGAGCTAAAAATCTAAGTAAGAGGTGGAGCTACACATGTTCTTTAACATCAAGCTGCTGTGGCACATGGAAGAAATATTCTCTAGGGAGAACTGAGCAGCAGTGAGGACAGCTTAGCAAAGTGGGAGTGCTGTGGCTCTCTGAGGACAGCTTGGCTGGCACCAGGCTTTAGCACGTAAGTGCAGAATGAAGTCTCCTGCAGTCAAGTATTTGCTTTGCTACTTTTCTATTGTGATATTGCAAAGCTGGTGATATTCCTGTAGTGCTAACAGAGACTGACAGTGCTTCACACTGGTGCTTTGTAGCCCAATTCACTCTTGATGCAATTTATCCTTTGTTTTACCCCTCATCACACTTCCAGAAAGACTGGATGTCCTTCCTTGTTAGGGCAGCAGGTAGCAGTGTGACTGGATTTGGCTTTATTCTTCTGTTCACCTTTAAGACAGCAATCTGAAAAGTGCCATCACTTTTAAAATACCAGCATAAGCAGCTTTAAGGCTGTTCCTGACTGCTTCCTGCTGTGAAAACGGCCAGGAAAAGCTCTGTGTGTGCTGAGCTTCCCTGCCACAGCAGTGTGAAGAACAGAAAAGGTGCCTTGGCAGCCTTTGCTCCCTGGGTTCCAGGGTCTTTGCAACAATGTGTTGCAAAGTAAAGAAGCAACCAAATGTCTCGAGTAGAGAGGATGCTGGGCTGTGACTTCTCATTGCAGGAAACTTTCCTTTGAGTCCAGGCACTGGACTCAAAGTCAGCAGGGATTTTGAAGGAGAAAGGAGGGAGCAGTATCTCAAGGTGGATTGGCTCTTGCACCACTTGACATGTGTACTGCTCCATGGGGGAGGCTTCTTTCTCACAGATTAAACCCAAGAGCCAGATTTTACACCCAAGGCATGGGTTCTTCTCTCAGCTGCGGGCATTGAAAGGAAAGGCCTGCTGCCTCCTCATGGCACCTGTCTCAAAGTCCAAGGCAGGGTTTCCAAGGAGGTGCTTGGACAGACAGACTCTGCCCAGCAGCGGGCTGGCCAGAAGAGAAGGTGGCTGGTGATGTTGTTCAGCTCCGAGATGTCAGAAAATGTCAGGTGAAATAGAAGGAATGGATGGATGCATGAATTGTTACACCAGTGGTAGGGATTTCATCAGTTCTGGATGTGATATCTTCTTTTCACAAGGAAATCTGGAGCAACTGAACCTACTCTTCTTGTTCTTTGTGCATTACTGCTTTACCTCTAAGTGCTTTTCAAGCAGGAGCATCAGGGGAGGAAGCCTGCCAGTAGTTTCTGCTTTTGACATGTGGTCATGCATTCAAAAAGAGATGCCTGGGATGCTGCTGAACTGATTGCATGCATAATGCCTTTCTCAGGTATGTGGGGTAAATGGAGGTCTCTGAAAGGAAGAGCCACTCCTATTCATGTTATCAGCCTACTACCTCAACTGTCAACAATTGGCAGTTTCTGGACAGAGAGAAATCAAGGTGGCTGTACAGCAAAATGGGATTTTTGTACACCACTGGCTCTGAAAGCAAAGCTTTGACCTTCTGAATTGGTGAGAGGTGACAGGAAAAAGAGGGCTCCTAGAACATGGCTCAGATTTTCACAGGCTCTTGGAAAATAGGCTGCCCTGAAACACTAGTCTCTCTAGAGCATAAAAGCACATTTTTTGGTCATGAACTCATTTAGGAAAAAGCAAGCTTCTGTCTCTTCCACTGCAGGTAAAATCTGGCTGATGGATTCTCTCTATTGGCTCTGTAAAGATGAGGTGCTTTAAAAGACAGAGGAAAAAAATGCAGAGAGGCCCTTCTCCACAACTCTGATAAAAGTGCTCTTTCTGTGCACTTGCACTGCACAGGTTGCAACTGTTCTGTAACTAAACAGCATACTCAAAAACCACTTGAGAGTTTTGATTAAGGGAGCTACTTGTTAAAGAAATACTCTATTTTAAAGGAGCACGGTCAGGCTAACTGCTCTGGGAATTGGTGGCAGAGGAAGGACAGTATAACTGTTCATTTGAGAAAGCCACATTTTTCTATTTTCCTCCTTGCAGATGTACGAAGAAACCAATTTCCAACGTTCTGCGTTCTGCCTTTATTATACCATTAGATGGCAGTGCAAAATTAATCACAAGATTCCATTCTGCCACCAAATCATAGGCAGAACAAGAGAGATATGAGGAGGGGAGACCTCAGCAAGAAAACATGAATTAGGGATTGTTTTTACAACCTGGGACTTATGCACTGACCACAACTGACCAGTACTGACTGACAGATTAGTTCCCTTTTTGTTAGCAAATATGTTAATCATAGTGAGATCTGCCACTCTGTCAAAGAAAAATCCAACCCACAGATTATAACCAGAATAAAGAAGAGAGTTCTGTCCTCAGACTGCTTGTATCCACATAAACCAGAAGCTGTTCTCACTTAAGGGGGTGGGAAGTTGGTGTCCAAACAATAGACACCTCTGATTCCCACCTGTGGCTTTTCTAAATTGCCATTGTGCATCACTTGCTCATGGCTGTTTAAGGGCAGTCAGTGTTCTGAAGTGTTTTTCTTGTGCTGATCTTGTACTTCCTTTCTGCTGATCACATGTGAATGGAAACTCTCTACAGGGCTGTTTCTCACCTTCTTCAAACCCATCGCCCTTAACTGAGAAAAGCGTGCAACTACATCTCCTTAACTATTTTCCTTCCTCTGCCACATGCTGATCTATGACTGCTGGTTTGTCCCTTTCTTGTCGTAAGTACCCAATAAAAATACATGTGAAAACAGTGGAGGAAAGGCAGGAAATAGAAATAAATGAATCATAACCAGCTGCATTCTGCAGTTGAAAGGGATGCTGTCAATCTTACATTTAAGTCAAAGACAACTAAAAAAGGGCAAGTGGAAGCAAGTACCAAAATTAAATCTAATAATCTTACCACATTTTTCCTTTTCATCAAAATGACTGTAAAGCTAAATTAAAATGTTCTCAAGAAACACCAAATCCCACCTTCTGGGTTCGTTTTGTTTTCAATTTTGGCACTTTTTTCTTCCTGTGTTTATCAGAATTATTTTTAAGATGGCAATACCAGCTGAACAATATCCTTGCTCCCCAGCTTGCAGGCTGCCATGTAAACGTGTTTGTCCTTAAACCACCTCTTTTACCAGGGCAGGAAACATTTGTGCTGCCTTGCTAAACTACTGGATTATTTCTCACACAAGACTGCAACGGAATGTATTCACATTTGTCAGAGAGTGCCTCATACAAGCCCAGACCAGCTCTGAGCAAGAGGAAGGTCAGGTCAAAGACATAACCAAGTATTTTACCGGATGATGCAGTCTTCTGCCTGCTTCTGGTTCTGCAGCTTGTGGTAGATAACAGCAGCCACTGCCAGGGGCCCAGCATCACCACACAGGAAAGTGATGGATCGCCTGGTCATGCACCTCAGGCTCTTCTTCACGTACTCATAGGCCACCTGGAGATAGGCTGGGTCTCCATACACATCATACAGGTGCAAATACAGCAAAGCGATGCCTGCAGAAGGAACATAAAGGTTGCATCCACTAGAAATGTTCGCTCTGTTACTTCAACGAACCTAAATGTCTGGCCTGGTCCTCATCTAGGGCTTAAGTCTTACAGACAAGCTTCTCAGGGACAGCTTCCTTTTCTGCTTTGTCATCTCCTTGTACTTGATGTCGCTTGTGAGTGGATGGCAGGTTAAGACAACAGCAGGGTCTGACCCAGGAAGGCCTGGAGAACAGCATAGAATTGCATAAAATTTTATATACAATTACATACAATTTTAGTAACAAGGAGCAAAACATGAGACCTAGACAAACCCACCTAAATCCATACACTGTACCTGTGACTTTTGCTCAACAGTGAAGGGGAAAAAAAAAAAATCATCTTTGGGCAGACGGTACTTGTGACAGAGCAGAACTGAGTTGTCACCCTCTCTATTTTTTCCCCATGCTAAGGGGGTAAGGGGTTGGGTCACTTAGCTTGGATTGGATTATTAAAAAAAGTGACATGCCATCAGCACTGAGAAACAGCACCTTTAAGACATCCAGACATCCTACTTGACTCTTTTTTTTAAATTTCCTTCTATTATTCTTTTTTAATTCCTTTCCACTGGAAAGCACCAGCAAGGTTGTTAACAGTTCCCTGGATATCATCTCCTGCTGTTGA
The DNA here is from genome assembly GCA_013390045.1 of Picathartes gymnocephalus. Lineage (NCBI taxonomy): Eukaryota > Metazoa > Chordata > Aves > Passeriformes > Picathartidae > Picathartes > Picathartes gymnocephalus. Next base: position 113,097 of record WEKY01035192.1, read on the forward strand.
GCAAGTCCCAAGCCCTACAGCAACGACCGGTGCATCCTAGAAAAAAGGGACTGCCCAATTCTCCTCTGCAGTACATCACTCATGAGATCAGCTCTTGTCTAAAACAAACAGCTGCCTGGAATACCAGAAAAGGGTGCAGGGTTTTCACTAGAGGTTTCCAATGGACTAGCCAGCTACAAAAACAATATTGCTACTGAGCAGTCACATCAATTGCTGTCCTGGCCTCTGTCTTCACCCAGCTCTTGAAGCTTTTAGTAGGTAACTGAGGAGTCAGTAAGTCTGTGCCTGAGAGATCTGCCTTGAACCATCCTTCTAATCTGGGAGCCATCCTCAAACCTGCTCTAAAGAAAGCTACTGGCCTATATCACTTTGAGAAGAGTTTATTTCTCCTCTTATCAATAACCATTTATAAGAAGACTCAGGTTCCTGCATTAAACTTAAATTAATAGAGCCAATCTCTGTAGATTTTGATGTGTTAAGGTCAAGGGGGCAAGTGTGCTGCAAAATTACAGTCCAAGGTACTGAGGACAATTTCAAACTTGGATAATTTTCTCATTTTGCACGGGTAATTTCCAAAGCTTCATGCTACAGACAATTCAATTCCACATGTACATTATGTCTAAAATTTCCATTTCCTGCTGAAGCTAATAACCTTGTCCTCTCTCTAAGCAATTCAGTGCTAGCAGTTCTAGAGAGAGCTCAGCTGTACAGAGCCATCACTCAAGTCTATAAGGATGTGGATATGAAGCCCTTCTTTAAAGGGGAACCCTCCTTTTCCAGTGAGGAAATGTCAAGTGACTCTCCTTCATTTATTTAGTACCTAGCACATCTTCTAGACTCTTATTAGCCTGATAGCTGTCTGAGCACAACCTGCACTCCTGACTTATCTGCTTTAATATGCAACTTTTAGCTTTGTGAGTAGTTTCTATTCCCTCTGCCATCATACCACCCTAATTATGCACATAAGTACCCTGCCAAGACCACTGCTAGGACTGAATTAGTACAAAGTAAATCTCAGCATTGTTTTCCTCTGATTTCTTTGCCTCTCCTCTTTTAAAACATTTCTCACCTCCTTTCCTCCCAGGCCCAAGCATCTTTGTAAAGACTCCAAAAAAACACTGACTTGTACTAAAGGATGAAGTTGCTTTCCCAAAACATTCATTTTTCCTTTTTCTTTAAAACCCAAAGGTCTTATAAACTGCATATAAAGTTAGTTTTCTTACTTCATTCCTGTCGTGGTTTGATACTGCCCAAATGCCAGGAACCCACAGTTGTCTGCTCACCCTCTTCTGTTGTAGTTGGGCAGAGGACAGGGAAAAAAAATAATGAAGGGCTCATGTGTTGAGATAAGGATTGGGAGAAAAAAACACACTAAGGGCAAAACAGGTTCAAATTTGAAGGTATAAAGTAAATTTATTATTAACAGAGTCAGAGGAGGATAACAAGAAGTAAAATAAGCCTTTAAAACACCTTTCCCTTCCCAGCCCCTCCCTCCCACCCTCCCCACTCACAGCTCAGGGAGACAGGGTTTGGGAGTTTGGGTCAGTTTGTCACTTGAGATCTTCCTCCATTCGCTCAGGGAGAGGACTCTTTCCTCTGCAATGCCATGGGGTCCTGCCCATGGGCCGTCGTCTCAAAACTGTTGTGGTGTGGGTCACTCTTCCACGGGGTGTAGTCTTTTAAAGATAGGCTGCTCTAGTTTGGAACGCAAGGGACCTTCCTCTTTGGAAGCAGGAGCCCTCTTGCTCTATTTGGATCTCCCACTGGATCACAGCTTTCTCTGGCATCCACCCACTCCTATGTAAGCACTTTTCCCACGGGCTGCAAGTGGATCTCTGCATCCCTTGTGGACTTCATGCATTATGGGTAGACAGTTTTTTTCACCAGGGTCTGCAGAAAAATCTCGGCTCCGGTGCCTGGAGCACCTACTCCCCCTCTTTTTCCACTGACCTTGGTGCTGCTATGTTTACACCCACATGTCCTCACTAACTCCTCTTCTCTGACGAGAAGAAAAACTGCTGCTTGTAGGTACTACCGTCAACAACTTCCAGTAATTCAAAGATTCTTGCAGGATCCCGCAGCGCCAAGAAGTTGATCTTGTCTAGGTTCCGCATCGGGGAGTTGCTCATCGTGTTTTTAGCTGCCGGCCAGGCGGCCCCACTGCCATCATGCGGGCGCTATTTAACGCCTCCCCTCATGCAGGGCGCTGGGAAGGAGCAGTCACTGCCCTGCCCCTGCCCCTTCACCCACGGTGCGGCTGGCCAGGGCTGGCCGGGCACGCAAGGCTCACCGTGGGCCACGCCAAAATGCCAGCAGCCGCGGCGGCGTACTGCCGCAAGCTCTGCCGGCATGGCAGCAGCCGCGGCGCCTCCCCACTCCTGGGGAGAAAATGGCTCGTGTGCTGTTTTGAGTTTCATCTTAAATATGGCATCACAGAGGTGTTACCAATCGCAGTAATTGGGCCAGCAGCGTGCCCATCTTCAGAGCCATTAGACTGGCTCTGTCGGACATGGTAGAAGCTTCTAGCAGCTTCTCACAGAAGCTATCCCTGTGGCCCTCCCCCACTACCAAAAAACCAGGCCGTGCCAAATCAATCCAATTCCTCAAGGAATTCCTTACTCCCAAACTGATCAGAAGAGCGCAAGCAGTGCTACCTTCAGCTTGCTGGTCACTCTTGTTGCCCTCTGTGAGCCCCAGAGGGGGGAACGTTGCAGAGGAGGGCAGGTACAAGCATGAAGTGGCAATGTTGACAGGTGTATTTAGAGGGATATAAAACACAGTCACCTGGGTGGGAATATCCTGTATTAACCTGTGTGAGAAGATGCAGGCAGAGTATTTCAGAGGCAGTGCAGGTTAGAGACAAGAGTATCCACCAGGTGACCTTGGTTCAGTTAAGGCAGTGCTCCTCTGCAGAAGCTCCACGACAGCTCTGCCTCACTCCCTCTCCAATACCCTCCTCACCCCAACTGACTGGGTAGGTTTGCTGACTGACCGGGTGTTTGTTTGGCATGCTTTAAGTGGTATACAAACATGGCATCACCAGACACATGGAGCTACGTAGGCTGTGGATCTGCTCCATTTCTGTGGAGAGGTCTGTGTTCAGTGTCACAGTTGGAAATGTGACCTAATTTTGTTACCTCTGACTGTTTCCAGGCAGAACTGCCATACAGTGGCAGGCATGTGGCCTCCTACTGCCAAAGATGTCTGGGCTTTGTTCTGTTGATGTTTACTACTGGACCTTCTTCCCTGTAGTTTCTCAGATGTCCAGTTTTTTTGCTTCTTTCCCCTGCTGCAGAGCCAAATGAGATGGGAAATGCATCAGAGAGTCCTTGATGGTGAAGGGCTGCACTGAACACATGCTACTGACAGATCAACTGACGACTGAAATGGCCACCTCCAGCATGCAGGAAGCCAACACACTGGAGTTGAGTGTTGATGCCCAAGATGCTTGCTCACTGCAGGGCATCAGGAGGCCAAAGTCAATTCTGTGTGTCTCACAAAGCCTGCTTAGTCAACCCCTTCAGAAGAACAGTGAACAGCACTTCTCTCACCTTCCTGTATGGTAGGTGCAGAGGGCTACTTTGCATTAGAGATTTCTTTTGAGTGGAGCAAAGGAGTACATGCTGTACATAGTAGAAATGGAATCGTTTGCACCAGCTGGCTTGTGCTGATGCCCTGACTTCAGCTATCACTGCTTTCAAGAGAGCAGGCATTGCTGGAAATACCAGGAAACGTCTTGCTTGTGAGCTAAAGCTCTGCAGTAGGCAGAAAGAGTATCTCATCCATATGACCATTCTGTTGATCAAAGAGAAGCTGTGCCTCAACATCTCTGCAAGTTGAGACTCGCTCTTTTGTTGGATTGCAAGCAGTTTGCTTTGCAAGCAAGTTACACCATTAGACTGTTCTGAACATGCCTCCTTGCCCAGCAGGAGCTGAGCTGTGCTTCTTCTACCAAGGACAGGAGGTTGCTGCAAGAGGATATTTTGTTCCAAAGCGACCATCTAGAGTCATACAGATCTCACAGATCTTACATTGATCCAGGGCAGTAAGTCAGCCAGCAGCCTCAAAGCAGGATGTCAAACACAGAGGGAAGAAGCAGAAACCTGCACAGTGATGAAGTCTGATGGTTTCCAGTGAGACAGCTGATGTCATTTTATTACGTCAGGCACGGGGTAAAAGAGCACAGATGGTCCAGCTTTACATCCCAGCTTTATTGCCCAGCTCAAAGGATAATTAGCACCTTTCATGATGCAGACATATGGGATGTTACCTTGCACTCCTAAATGCATGCCAAAGCCATACTGCATGCAACAGTGAGAGATCTCTGGAAGTCCATGTTCAGAACTGGTTGGGAAGCCAGTTTGCAGCTTATCTTCCCAGTGCACTATGGGACACTTGATGATTATCCAAGATGGCTAAGCATTTATCCTGCCTTAGAATCCTGGTAACAGAGCTTCTTCTGTAAAACTTTTTACCCCATCACACAATCCTACAACAGGCTAGGTTAGCAGGGATCAGTGGTGATCTGCTCCAACCCTCTGAAAGGAAGGTCAGCCTCAAATTTACATGCTATTGTTCTGGGCCTTGTCCAGTCAAACACTATCTCCAAGAACAGAAATTTCACAAAAACTACCCGCCAAGCATTTGGCAGGAATGTGGTTTATGTGAGTGACCCAAGGCACTCTATTATCTCTCAGCAAATGCAGCCTCACTTTCTCTTGTTCTGTAGGGATTATCAGAGGATTTCCATTTTTCTGAAAAGGACTAAAAGGGACACAAGTTCTCTGGGTTCTGAGGTTAACAACTAAAGTGAATAAAAAGTGTTTTTCCAGAAGTTTTCCTGAACTGGTTCAGTCATAATTTCACTCTTACACGGCTTTCCTTTCAAAAGAGAACTGAACCCTGCTCCTTGTCCCTATTTGCCAATGGACCAGCCAAAAGCTGTGGATGGGGCAGGCCAGCTGGATTCACTGGGCAGTTACAGAGGCCCTCCAGTGCTGGAAGCCAGGACTAAGACATTGCCAGAGAAGGGAATGCTTGCATGGGAAACAAATTCCAAATCCACTACCATCATGTGGAGGAAGGTGAATCTCTCTGTTATACCTCATCACCTTGGAAGGACGCCACAGTCCAGCAGGCACTGGACTCGGGAGCATCCTAGCTTCTGCAGTCAGCTGGTGACAGGAGTGAATTTCCTTCCATTCCCTTTCCATCATCTGTGCTCCCAGTCAAGCCAGTCTTTGGAGCAAGGCCTTTTGCATTATCGCAAACACCAACAGGCATGTACGTACCCCTCAGTATCCTCATGCTAATCTCTGTGAATATGGATGAGGCTGCTGTGTTTCTACCAGGATCTGAACTGCTTCTGACTCAGAATTAGTTTAGAGCAGTTTAGCTTCGCTCAGTCAACGCTGTAATACCAGTGAAACAGATTAGGAAACAAACTCTTCCAGCAGTCTCACTAAACTGATGAAAAGCCAAAGCAGAACACAACAGCTGAGGCTGGTCTGTACCCAGGCACGTACCAGGTACTGTCTGTGGGGAACTGAATGAGAACGTAACAAGCTGATTCAAATATGTTTTGAGGGCACTCAGACATATGCTGGATAATCTTGATCCAAAGTGTGTTTTCACTGCCTCTGAGCTGAGCATCTAAGTCCTTCCCTCCCTCTGCTCCAACTAGCCAAGAAGCCATGGCTTCCCTGGCACAAGCACATGCTGGGGGAACAGGGCTCTCTCAAGGGAGTTGGGAAAGAAAGGAGCCCCAGAGTAAAATGCCAGCATATGCTGCGTATTACTGAGTGTAATGTAGTACACTCAAGTGTGTTACATTTCGTGTAGAGTTTGTGCCAAGAGAGCCACAGTTCAAATCTCTCTTATTAGCGGCCACGAGAGTGAGGGTTGATTTCAGACTGCTGGGCAATGATTCACATGAGGAGATACTCAACAAGCCTTTCCTCACAAGCAATTACAGGAAAAAGTCGCTGTCTTGGCCCAATTAATTTTGTCTCTGGAAACCAGCTCTGAATAAATTAATATAGCTAGGATTGGAAAAGAAGATAGGGTGACAAAGTTATAGTGTAATATCTGCAAATTTCACCATGCTGGCTGTGACCTCCAGGAAATCTGCCCATGGATTTTTTCCTATTAGCCAAGCCAAGAAGGCTGTGTGCCCATTGAGGAATGATCTCTGGGAAGAAAAAAGAAGACTTCCTTGTGAGAAACTCTCTTCCAAATGAAAACAAGCTGAAATCCTACCAGAGTTCTCAACCACTGTTTCATAATTGGAGTCACTTTCCAATATAAAGTACCTTAGGACCACCTCAAGAAAGGGAACATGGCTTCTGGGGAAAGGTGAAAGGTGTTTTCCTTCTTCCCAAAGAGAGTACTCCTAACATCAACTATCCTCCTGCTTTGTCTCCTAAATTTTCTGGCCAGACTCTGCAATCATGACTGAAGACCACCTTTACCCAAGCAGTGCTTTTCATCAGAGGGATCCTCAGTGCAGGGTCACATAGACTGGAAAACTGAACATGTCTCCCAAGGTGAAATCAACCACCGCTCAGCAGAAATGTATAAATTCACTGGCAGCAAGAGCAGAGTGCTGCCAAGACAGCAGCTGATGAAATCAATGTGCTCCCACGCTGGAATTTAATACTGGCAGCCTAGCATTTCTTATGAACTGCTCTTGAGTGCTCTCAGAGCCTGTCTGCCTTACTAAAATTTTGAAGCAGGCATTTCTAGCACTGCTGTCATCAAGCTGCAACGTTAGTTTAGCACCAACACACTCAAGAAAACTGTTGGCATTAAGTTCCACAGCACCCACACACAAGCCAGCCACACCCAGATTGTACTGCAGAAAGTTGCCGTTTAAGATTGCAGTATACTGCCAAAAGAAAAGAAGCAGCACCAAAACAACCTTGCAGCAAGCATGAGATTAATTTCAACTACCCTAGGCTCTCTGCACAGGACCTAGCATAGCACAGAAGGCAGGAGAGATGGCAAAGCACACAGCAGCAGCTAAAGATGGGGCACAGAGAAAGGTGTGTCCTCCCTGGCACTAATGGGTAGAAACAGGGAGGCAAAGGCGGGGCACACTCCCAGGGAAGAAAACCAGGTTGAAAATGCAGAATAGGAGAAAGAAAAGCTCCTGGAAGCTCTGCACACGAGTTAGTATGAGGAAGGCTTCCACACTTCGTTATACTCACATTAGTATTTCTGCTCCTTCTGACAAGCACTGGAGCAAAACTAGCACTCGCTAAGTGGAGTGGCACTACCTGGGGAAGAGGAATGGAGCAATCTGCCAATCAGACAAGGCCATCAGATAAAATTCAGCCCGAACAGAAAAGACAGACATTATCTCAAGCCATTAGCTCATTGGTGCCAGATGCAAGGACTCCTTGCAGGTAAATGACCTACCACGTACAGCTGCCTACTTCATGGAGCGCTGGATGGAGCACTGGTTTTGTTGTCATCATCCCCACCGTGGCTGGATTTGGAGCCTGGCCCTTTGAAGGGTTCCATATCTACTCTCAACAAGTGCTGGCTTTCTCTGCTGTGTAAGTTTAGCACTACTAACCAAGACTAGACCCATCCTGCCCTATGACACGGTGGTCTTCCCTCTGCAGCATGAAACCCACTTCAAAAATGGGGAGTCCTGAGAAAGACATCCCCTTGTTCTAATGGGCTAAAACATAAAGAAGAAATGCCATTCTTGACATGGATCTACTGTGGCCATTCCAATGGCCAAAACCCCACGGTCTGCTAATGCCTGATCTAGAATTCTGCTCCAGGCTGCTCCTGCTCCATGGGATCCAACCCTACCTGTCCAGCCGGTGTACGCGGTGCAGTCATGCGGGTCGGCGGACTTGAGGCCCCTCTCCATCTGCTGCAGCAGCTCCCTGATTTTGTTATTCAGCCGCTGCGTGAATTCGGGGGTCAGCTGTGGAGAGAAAACCCACCAAAAGTGAAGGCAACGCCAGCAGCCGGGTGGGCATCGGTACACCGGGCACACCCGGCGGGCGCACAGCCGGGGAACCGCGTTTGTAACCTGACAGGTCTCTGCTCCACACGCCCGGGGCAGATCCCCACAGCCGCCTCACCCCAGCCCCGCTCACCCGCCCGGCCGCGTCGAAGTAGCCGGTGGCCAAGGACTTGTCGTAGTCCGCGTAGGGGTTGGGGAGCGCTCGCTGCGCCATCGCACTCCCGCTCGGCTCGGCTCCCGCTCGGCTCAGCCCCGCTCGGCTCGGCTCCCGCTCGGTTCGGCTCCCGCTCGGCTCGGCTCCCGCTCGGCTCGGTTCCACTCGGCCCCGCTCGGCCCCGCTCGGCTCGGCTCGGCCGCGGCCCACCCCGGCTCCGCCCCGGAAGGCGCCGGTGCCGCCGCTCTCCCCTTCCCGCGCCAGGGGCGGGCAAGGGCCTGCGGTTGCTGCGCCCGGCGCTGAGGCGGGCTGGGACCTTCTCCGGCCGAGCCTGCTGCCTGTTGCAGCAGGTTCTTTCTGCTTTAGAGAGCCCTGTGGAGCTAAAGTCCGTTGTAGCCGATCATGTGGGGTTTAGGGGCCCTACAAGTCCCTTGTAGATCATGTGGGGTTTAGGGGCCGATTGCAGCTGGCCCTGTGGGGTTTAGGGGCTCAGTGCTGGCGGGTCTGTGTGCTTTAGGGAGCCGTGTGGGATATAAAGTCTCTCGCAGCTGGTCTTGTGGGGCTTAGGGACACTCTGGGGCTAAGGGTAGCTGTCTCTGTCTGGCTTAGGGGGCACTGTGAGATTTTGGGCCCCTTACAGGTGGCCTTGTGATGTTCCGGAGTCCCACGAGGCGGTCCCTGTGGGGTTTGGTTCAGTTGGCTGCATGAAGCTTGGAGGCCCTGTGGGATTAGGAGCCCCTTGCACCAGCCGTGAGCAGATGGGCACGAGGCGGGTTTGGCGTTAAGCTGGTGCAGGTGCTAACAGAGGGTCAGTCCAAGGAGAATGTGCTGAGTCCTGCTACCCCCCCACCCCACCCCAGCAGTATTTCCTCACTTGGGGTCGGACCCAGTCTGGATGGGGGACAGCAGCTCTTCCTTGCTGTACCTTGCTGAGCTGCTGCATCTCACCTGTGCTGGCTGAACTTCATCTTCCTCGTGAAGAGGTTAAACCCCTGTGACTCATAGGCCTCAGCAGTGCATTTCTTCCCAAGTGCAGCATAACTGTGCTGCTGAGGGTCTCCTTGCTTTTGTCATGGGGCAGTGTGCCCCTGTGCAGCCACCCATGTACAATGTACTTCGTGCTGCCAGGTAGCATTTGTTGGGTTAACCCGTCCTTGTGTGTTGTATTCCTCAGTCCAGGCCTGCTGCTTTGTGTAACACTGTGCCCAGCTCCCTTTCTTCTGGCCCTATGGACCTGAGATGGGTTGTGATGTCCCTGCTTGAGGTGTGGCTTGCTGAAATGTGTGACAGGTGCAGCTTTGGGGGTCCCCAGCACTTCTAGCACTGTGGGCTTGCATGTGTGTCTGTCGGGGAAGTGCAAAGGAATGTGGCTGAGCTTGAAGCTCTTGGTGGCTTGTTAAGGTCTAAGTGCAGTGACACTGCTCCTTGTAGGAGCTGAATCCATCTGGGTGGGTTTAGGGGAAACCTAAACTGCTCTAAGAATTTACTTACTGGTGACTGCAAACACCCTGAGAATATATTAGGCTGCTGCATTCATGCCTGTGACAGTTATATTATATAAGGGATTCTGGTTTTCTGTCCATATGTCCATTTTTTATTACAATCAATAAAATCAGACCTCAAAGAAAAAAATAAATTATTTCACGATATAGTGAGAAGCAAGCAGAAAAGAGGGAATCGTAATTATGTTTGCTTTTAGTTCTTTTTTCCTTCAGCTGTTTGTTGTTTAGTGAATTTCAATCATGTCAACACTGCCTTGTATTCAAGGCAGGGAGGTGGACTGCAGTTTCAGTATTCAGGGAGGCAGCTCTAGCATCAGCAAAAAATAATGTGGAGTCTTCTGCTTAAGGCCAAATTCACAGCCCTGTATTATGGTCTTCTCTTCCATCTGCAGGTCAAAGCAGTATTCACCACCCTCCTACCCTCAGGCACAGTTCAGTATTAACTTCCACCATTTTAAAGCACACCATTTAAGCTTCAGAGTCTTTCTTTGATTCCTCACATTAGTTTTTTTCCTGATCACTTAAAGACAAAGATGGTTGTCCCAAATGATCCTGCTTGTTCTCTTCACCACCCTGCTGTCCTGGTTTGAAGGACAGGTGTCTGCTAAGGAAGGCAGGAGTCTCCCTTGGAATGGAAAATGTAAACCCTTTCCCTCTGAATTATGTAATTTTGAAATTAAGGGGCTCTCAGGCAAAGATGTGGGAATAGGAATAACAGTTCTTTATTAGTATTTATAATAAAGCAAACAAACAACAACTCTTATGGCATTAACACCAAACAGAAGCAGGAACCCGGTCCCAGCCCCCTGGGCCTGCAGGCGCTGTCCCCGTGGGTGCAGTTCTGGTCACAGCCGGCAGGGGGCGCTGATGGCGCTGGGCGGGCAGGGCAGGTGCGATGATTCCCCCACGGCTGCAGGGGGCGCTGTGGCGCGAGCTCCAGCAGCGCGGGGCAATGGCGGCTCGGCCGGGACGGGGAGGGATGGGAGAGAAGTTTTACTTTCACAGACCCCCTGGGGCAGTCAGTCCCATGCTCCAGCAGGACTCTGGAAAGCAGCAGGCTGGGATGGCAGGACGTCTTGGCAGGCAGGGGGTGCAGGGCTACAGTGCAGCGAAACCAGAGCAGTGCCGAAGCAGCGGCAGGGGCGGGGCACGGACAGCCCAGCTCCCAGCCCGACAGGGAGAGGCGAGCTCAGGATCCTGGGCACCCGAGCAGATGGCAGTAGGTTCAGTGGCTGCTCTCACAAGCAGAGGCTCACCCGAGCAGCAGAAGAAGCAGCTCCAATCAAGGGGTCCAGCAGCAGCAACAAACTCCTCTCCCAAAAGAAGCAAAGCAGCACCTCCCCGTGTTCTCCTCGGAAGTGCAGAGCAAGAGAGAGCCAGCAGCTGCTCCAGCCCTGCCTTTTACCAGCCCCAATTCTCGTGATATCTCCCTCCTCCCTCTGAAAGAAACTCCCAGACAGGAGAACAGTAAAACAGAGATGCCCCTGTCCCCAGGGCTTGGCCACTTCTTTTGTTCTTCTTAAGTACCCAGTTGTTAGTGCTCCTTAGCTACTCAATGGGAAAAAATTCTATAGGTAAAAAGGCACAAAAGGAAAGAAACCTAACCCCCAACACCTTCTAAGGAGTTATGTTTCAGTGTATTATTTTCTAATTGGTTGTGGTCACTTTGGCTTTGATGCACCTCCTGCTGCCCAGGATGAACGCAGAAATCCAGGCTGCAGCTGTCACTCAGAGCCCAAGTAAGTGATTCGTCCTTAGTAACCTGCCCATGCAGAATAGGGAATGAAAGAAGGAAGTGAGCTTGAGAGGAAAGCTGCTCCTGTGTTCTTGCAATCCCAGTCAGTTTGGGCAGTTTGGGGGTGGTGGGCCTGTTTGTTAACTTTGTCTGAAAAGGGTCATACTGCATTCTCTGAAAAAAAAAAATAAATTAAAAGCTATTAAAGCAGATCTGTTCAGAACACATCTAGAGAGGAATTTTGTGTGGATGCAGCTATGAGAGCATGGAGAAAATGGTGAGAAAGCAATCTCCAGTAGCTTTCCTGGCAGTCCCATCACAGTCCCAGAAAAATGTGTCTCTGATGTGACTCACAATCAGTGGTTGAGCAGATTTCCCTAAATCTTTCTACCTGTGAGAAAACAAAAGGGTGTAATATTTTCTACTCCACAACATTGTCTAAAAGACAAATCCTTACTAAATTTTAGCAACATAAGAATCCTGGCTGTTGGTGGTCCCAGCTGGACTGGTAGCATATCTGTGGATTATGTGAATGAAATGGATGTTTCACAGTCCTCCTTGAAGAAAACCTCAGGATGCCTGCTAGTCTGCTCCCTCCTCATTCCAGTGAGGGTGTGAAACCCAAATTTCTGATAGATGTTACAGCTGCTTGCATACTACTTGGCATCCTGCCTGAGGGCGTACTGAAAGATCTCCTTCCTGCGAGGAACTGTCTCCTAGCTGGAGACCATCCTTCACTGGCTGTAGGCATCCATCAGTTCTGTAAACTCACCTACAGCGAATCTCTATGCAGTAGGTGCCCTATGTGGGCAGTGTAGGTGCGGACCTGCAAGTGGCCTTTCCAAAAAGTAGTGTGGCATCTGCCCCTGCCCTTCACAGCCTCCTCTCAGGGCTGGACCGACCTCACACAGCAAGCTCCATGCTGTGGACCAGATGGGCTTGGCATGGTAACTCCATAAGAATAAATGTGAGGGTTGCTTCTTCTCCTTTGCAGTTGCATGCTGTATGTGAGGGAGTGCAGTGAGCAAGGGTAGAGTGTCCTTTGTAGCCTTGTCAGCTAGAAAAAGGAATTTGAGAGGCTGTGTGGAAGTGCTCCACAGAGCATGGTCGTCCTCAAGGTGTGTGAGAATGTCCTGGAAAAAATGTACTGGCAAAGTATGTGGGCGGTGGGAGGGGTTTCATCTGCTGACAAATTGCCCAAGGGATGTCTCAGCAGAACTACTACATCACAGAACTACTGCAATACAAGATTTTTGTGGACATTTAAGAGATGTAGTCCAAGTTGTGGCATTTATCTCCCCATCTCTGCTTTGGTTTGTTTCTTTTTGGTGTTGGCTTCTTTGTGTTCCTGTTTCAGACAGCACAGAGTAAAAGCAAGAAGCTTCCCAGCTGTACTCATTAGCCTCTCTTACACATTATTTATTCAGCAGCAGCATAGCTAAAGATACTATATATTTAAGATTGATGTCCAAAGTGTCCTAGGACATATAAAAGATCAAAATCAAAAATGGCCTTTTCTTCATTTTAAATAACAAATTTGAATATCAGATGTTGTTTCTCATATGGTGCTATGTATAAACTAGAGATAACTCTAGAAACTTTGCCATTCTTTAATATTAGAGCCACAGCTCCCCATATTCGATCTCAGTAAAAACGCAAACCTACCTCAAGACATTGAAGATCTTAATGCCGCTCTGAAGCTAAGTAGCTTGGCTTTGGAAGATGAAGCAAGTGTTATATCTCAGCATTATGAGTGGATTTTTTTTCATTTTAGAAGGATATCCAGGAGAAGGGAAAAGCATCTTACTTTACTGTATTTTTTTTCCAATTTACAGATGGCATTGATTGTTTTTCATTAAGCAGCTTGTATGAAGAGATCAAAAGCTGAGTATTGGTCACAGAATTTGACCTGTTCTAGTTGATTCTATTGATAGTATTTCTAGGGAGCAGAGCTCACCTCTATACTGCCTGTATTTATTGTGGCCAGGTATTAAGCCAGATATTCAGTACAGAGAATTCTGACTCCATGCACAAACACAGTGGGGGGCTTTGAGCTAGTGATTCTCACTCAGGTCTCAGAGCTGTAGTAGGTACTTCTGTGAAAACACTGTTGACAAGGCAAAAGAAAAAAAAGTAGGAATGGAAAAGAGCACAAAACTTAGAATGCTGTTACGTATGTCTGTGGCTCACCTGCATCTCACATACTGTGTTATGTCCTGATCTTATCTTAAACAGAGGTAGCAGAACTAGAAGCAGGAGGTACAAGTCATAGGACTAATAAGGCCAAAAAAGAGATCATTGGCTTTGTGGAATGACTTACGTGCAAGGACTGGACTGAGTAGCTAGGCCGGGACTATTCGGGCTGGAAAAGAGGTGTCTGAAAAGGGCTGTAGTGGATGTCTGTAAAGTGTCACGAGTATGACCAGGGAAGGGTGACCCACTGGCCTTCAAAGCTAGCGGAGATCAGCTGCAGCAGCTTTCAGAGGTGAAGGGGATTATTGATGGAGTTACGCTGAGGCAGGTTGTCACGTACAAAGACACGGCTGCGCCTGTGCACGGGAGGTGCTGAGCCGCCCACTTCTGAGAGTTTGGCGCTGTGCTGGGAGCTGCTGGTGTGCCTGAGTATGCGACACGGCCTGGGCTCTGGCAGGGCTTTCTGTGGGCTGCTCTGCCTGGTGCCGTGTGTTTATATTTTGCTTTATGGCATGTGACCCTGGGCAGAGTCGTTAACAGCCGAACAGCTTTGTCGCAACCTGTCTCCATGTTGGCAGCAGCACCAGCATCCCATTTAAGCTGCAAACACGTCCTTGATTGGAGTGTGGTGGCTTTACCCGATCTTTCAGTGCTCAGCCACTAGATGCCTCTGTCCCACAAGGAAGGAGCCGGAGGAGCCGTCTGTGCCTGTCCTCTCAGCCTGGCACACTGGGAAGGCGTCCGTCCATGCCCCACTCAATGTGGGCCTGGGTGGGGGCCGGTTGCTGTGTAAGGAGTAGAGAGCAGTGGTTCTACACGTAGCAATCCTCTGTGAAATTTTAGCATTTTCTCCTCCTTGTGGACTGTAAGATATCGATATCCCCCAAAGCAGAGGGAATCCATCCTATTTTAGCAAATGAAAGAGAGAGCAGACCTGACTGAGAAGAGGTAATCAGTAAGGGCTACATATGGTCAGGAGCAAAGAAAACCAGTCAGGAAACTGCTAAAAACTGGTTAAAGCACTTTGTTTTGGTGATGATGTGAGAAGTTGTTAAGAAAGTTACAAATGTGTTTGTTGTTTCAAGGTTATTTACTGATTGTTCTATAAAACTGTTTGTCGAATGTTCTGCATGTTGGGTTATTGGGTTTAATAAACCATCTAAGTCCCTTAAAAATTCCCCTGTTGGGTTTGCCACTGCTGCTGCCCCCCCGCCCCCACCAAGACTCAAGACGGCGCGGCCCCTAAACAATGAGCCTTTCTGGAACTTTCTACCTCATGACGTAATCAAGGATAGACCCTAGACTATCCGAGCCAATTAAAAACAGACCAATCCTGAAGAGGATCAAGAAACCCACCAATCCCAGCAGGCCTTGGACAGTATAAAAGAGCGCATCAGAGCCCTGCTCGAGGTCTTCCTCGGAAGCTCCTGCCGAGGATAGAAGACCCAGCACCGATGAGGAACGCCGCGAGAGCGCAGCCGGTGACGCTCATCTCCTCCTCGCCTTCGCCTTCTCAGGGAGCAGCAGTGGTGCGCGCGCGAGTCACGGGCCCCCTACCCAGACTGTCACCTTTAATAAAGTTGAGCTGAAGTCACTTGGGAGCTGGTCTCCTGCATTTTTGACAATGAGGTAATTTGGAAGACAGTGGGGATTATTGAGACTTTGATAGAATTTGATCCCTGGATAGGGCTGATGTCAAGTCAGATTTCTTTTGCTTTGCTATAATGACTAAAGCAGTTCTGTGTAGGGCACTTTCATCCTTAAACCAGTTTTTAAAGTTCAGCGAGAGGGTTGCATGTGTTTGCCAATGTGTGGATATGACCGATTGCTCACCCTGACTCTGTGTTTGACATCTGTCTGAACCTCCATTCACCTCTGCACATGTACAGGATGAGCTGGGGTAAATGTGACTGTTGATGTGTTTGCTTAGCTGTGCGAACAGTTTGGGGTGGCAGTGACCAGGGTCTCTGTGACACTGAGCAATGCAGTTAGAATTCACAGGTGCTCTAAAGACTCTGAGGGGCACTGAGAGGACCTTATTTTTCAGTTGGTACATTTTACCCCTTCTTTAAAATGGAACCTGCTATTGCTCAGAGCGTACAATTCTTTTTTGTGGAAAACTATTGAGTATTATGTTTTTAAAGGACCTTCAATCTCAAGCGTCTAAACTATTGACAATAGGGATACTCAGGCAGCATTGCAAAGTCTGTCCTGATCCAGCAATGATTTGGCACCTGTGCTGGTATCTTGATATTTTTTTATCGACATCCACCTGTATGGTAATAGTTTTGTCTAGATTTGTCTTGGTCAGTAAATGTGTGGCATTAGGTCCTAGGTTTGCCATCCTGGTAGGTTTGAGGTATCTGCTATTTCTCAAAGATCCTGTAATTGCAATTCTCAGAAGGTCACTCCTCCTGGATCTTCTATCGAGTTTCCTCACCTTGGTTCCTGTCCCCTGCTCCTGCTAGGCTTGTGTCTGACTGTTTTGTTTCTGTGACCCTTCCCATCACTGGAGAGGGAATTGGTTGATGGCTCTGAGGAGGAACTTATTCAGAGCTTCTCATCTCCTTCAGGGAAGCTATAGAATCACAGAATAAGCTGGAAGAGACCCACAAGGATCATTGAGTCCCACTCCCTGAGGGCCACACCATGTGCCCGAGGGTATTGTCCAAACACTTCTTCAGCTCTGTCAGGCTTGGTGCCGTAACCAGCATTTTCAGCCTTTAAATCCCAAAGGGAAGGCAACTGGTGAGGAAGGGGAGATTTCCATTCTGATGCAAAGCCAGTCACAGCAGGTAATCCACAGTCTCTGCTTCTCAGAGATTGGCTGTGATAAAATCTGTGGCTCAATTTCAGCCCAAAGTGTTTCCTTGCAGCTAGTATCCTAGAAGTCTTCCTGTAGCTGACGGATCGCCTTGCAACCACTCTTCCCTCCTGCACGTAGTCAGTGTCACACACCTACAAGACACAGGTATTCATTCATTAGCATCATCTAACACAGTTCCTGTGCTACTAATAGCTGTAATTAGTGTAAACAGCGTCAGTGCACAGATGCCCTGTGACATCTAAATAAATCTAAATGCTTTAAATCCTGCCCCTATAAATATGTGATGGCACATACTCAGTCCAATTTCCTATAGACTCCTGTCTCTTGTGGAACACTCCAGAGGCTGTAAACTTCTGCTGAACTCTCTCATGGTTCAGATAGTCAGGACAGTTCTTTGCAAAGACTTTGGGTGTCTGCAATGCCCCAGATGCAGTTGGTTGTATCTTGGAGTGAAGCTGGGCTTCACTTGAGTTACCTTGAATGCAGAGGATGGATCAGACTGTCCTTTCTGACACAGGTTTAATTGTGTTGATTGTTTTATGACTGAGCAGGGACTGGAGTGTTAATAGATACTAACATAAGAAAGCTGGAAGTGGTGGTGAAGAACCTTTGGAGCTCATGGGTGTCTCAACAGGCAGGTGTGGTGAAGCTCCTCTTCTTCAGCTGTGGTGCTGGGTTTGGTGCTGCTGTATGCTCCCCCGAGGTTTAGGCACAGCACAAAAAGAAAATGGATCAGCAGGGCTTTTCCCAGAGCTCTCAGAGAGCTCTGCTGAGACCAGACCTCACTGACCCCATCGAAAGAACTGCCCCTGACTAAAACACTGCGGAAAGGCAGGCTTGAATATGCATCTGAGAATATTACTTCATACCTCAGATACGTCCCTAACCCCACAGAATTAATTTTTCTCTTAAAACAGTAAGCTGCTGTGCCGAGGCTTTTGAAAGGAGGGCTCATCCCGACCAGCACAGGGCCAGCACAGCTGCCTGTCACTCAGCCACAAGCCGTGCTGCCCCTGCCAGGACACAGCACCACTCTTTCTTCTCTGGGGAGTGACATCTCTTGATGGTTCACTGCCTGGAACACAGGAACAGAGCTTGCTGTGTGCCAGAGAGCTTCCTGCTCTTGCATTTGAGTTATTTTGCCCTGGTTTTGGTTTCAGAAGGGCTTTTAAAGCTTAGCTATTAGGGATTGAAAATACTTTTCCAACTCGTGATGTGGCTCAAAGTAAAGGGGCAGTTTCTTCGCTACACTTTCAGCCTCATGGCCTCCTGCCTTCCATATGCATTATTATAGGTGCGTGGAGGGAGGGAGAGGGAATGCATAACACAGTAGCATTTCTCGTGTGGAGAGCTTGAAAGCTGATGACTGTTAAAACATAAAGACTTTACTGTTCCTTATTTTGCTCGGATGATTTTTAGTTATTGATTGTTTGCCCTTTGGAGAAACCTAAAAGGGGGGCATTGTGACTTTTCTTGGGGAATGCAAGCAATGAAAAGATGAAATTTAATCTCAGTTCCCCACATGATCCTTTGCAAATTTGGAAAGACAGTATGTTAGCTGACTGTGAGGATGGATGCAAATGTTCTTAGGGACCTTTACTAGAGAGGACTGTTGCTGGTGCTATCAAAATGAGTGCTGTCCCAACAAAATGAACATCATAGCTTGAAACAGGTTTATTTATGTCTTTAGCTGCATCTCTTGGAACCTATTTCCCTGGAAAAAAAGCAGAACTGGCAAGAGAAGGCAGTCTGAATTGCCCCAGCTGAAGTTATGCTCATGGCTGATACTGGACTAATGCTTAAACATGGGTCTCCATGTTTCTTCCACAACATTCTGCCTTTATTTTTCCCTCTGGGTTCTTGCTACTGAAGCAGCAGCCTTTCCTGCCTCTCCCACCCAGGTACTGACTTTTCTTGTGCCTGTAAAATTACAGTCCATCTGTTGCAGGAAGCTGATAATGAGAGGAGGGTGGTAAACAGAAAACTGGAAGCATTCAGAATATGTCAACACTGCTGTTCTTCCTGCTGGATTGCACAGGTAAAGGTATTAGGGTCAGAGTCTGATGAAAAAACCTGTGTTGGCCAGGGTAAGGCGGTGTGGAAATGGTCAGGAGAGGAGGAGGGCTAGGGCAAAGCCAGAAATTTGTATGGATAAAGGCTTTAAGCTTCACAGAAATCAATAGAATAAAAAGTTTGAGTCTTTTTCAAAGTCTTTTCCAAAGTCATGGCTCAGGACCAATTTCTTCTGCTGCTGGTGCTGGAAATCAGACCCAAGCTGCCCAAAATGGGCATCTAAACTCTTCAAAGCACACTCCTGAGTGTGCCACAGCTGCAGGGGACTGTTAGGGGCAGAAGGGAAGGAGAGAGAGATCTCAGCTCTCTGGAAAGGTTAAATGTGATTGCAGGAGTGTGTGGTTGGCTGGAAGAGGAAAGAGGTAACACTTGGGTAAAGCATTCTTGGGGTCTGTGTCCCTACAACGTTTCCACTCACCCTTCTTACCAGCCGACATTTGCTTTCCACTGTACCAATATTCTGTATTTTTCAAGCCATATTTCCTCCCTCAAGTCAGAAATGATAAACTGAAGGTCTTCTTGATCATGTATGGCCTATATAAACCAACTCCTCATCTTCGCTGTGGTCTGCAAAGCACACACTGTTGCTGACATCTCTGTGATCAGAGTAGCGAAAGGAAAACTTCTCAGCAGCACCTAGCTCTTGTGGATTTTGTCAGGTTTTTTGTCACACCCATTGCACTGGATGTGGTAGTTTATGGTTGCTTTGGTTACAATGGATAGAATCCATTGTAGTGTGATAGAATCCATAGGAAGCAGAAATAAATGAATAGAATTTATTTTTGTTAATTTATGCCAGTAGATAAAGATGGAAAAGTGAATATTTAAATTACTTTAATCAGTATAGGAAAATGAACAAGCTACCTTTGGACTACTCTGCTTTACAATTTGATTTCTCACTTTACTAAAAATCTGATATAATTATAACCACATCTGTTCACGAAGTAAACTATCTGAACTAAACCTTGTGTTTACAGCTCTTAGTTGAAGTAGGCTTAAAACCCCCCACATATATTTGATATATGCAGGCCCCAGCTTTGACTATTGTGGGGCTAAGCCAAATCCACAGATGTGCATGTTTTGGGGTTTTTTGCTGATTGTACTGTACCATATTGACACTCCTGACTCTGGCAGTGGGAGGAACTTGATCCAGGAAGTTCAGAGCACAGTTGTCAGAGCATTGCCCAGACAGGCCTTTTTGGTGTCTCCAGCTCTGTGGTTAGTTCCTGTGCTCTTTCAGGTGGAGCTCTGCATCCTTAGAGGAAGAAGGAAAAGCATCTTGTGTTCCCTTGGCCTTTTCAATGTGACCTGTGGCTCCCTAGTTTTCCTCAGTGATCACCTGCTCTGTCTTTCCTGAAGCTGAAAGAGACAAAACCGTCCAGTATTTGAGATCCTGCCTTCTTCAAATGAATGAAGAATTCGGACCTGCTGCCTTGGGATGTAGAGTGATTCCATGATCCCACGGGTTGGTTGATTTAAACCTTGCTGAACATTTTTAGGTGTCAGAGTGAAATGGGTGGCAGGAACAATACAGTGCAGAGTATCTTCAGGGGAAGGGCAGCCTAACTGCATCTAAAGCCTCGGCACTGGTTCCACTCACATGTCAGCCAGGGCTTTGTGCCCTCTTTTAAGATGTGCAATGAGAGCCCCTGCTCAAAAGCAGATTCTCAGCCAGCTGGTCATTGTGGGGAGGAGACTGTTCTTAGGGATTTTGTTAAGGGAAATGCTGTGTTTGTTAAAGTACAGCAGTATGTATTAACCCCATGCACCTCTGGAAAGGCTGGAAAGCAGCTCTGTGGAGAAGGACCTGAGCGTCCTGGTGAACATCAAACTGTCCATGAGACAGCAGGTTACCCTTGTGGCCAAGAAGGCCTCAGGAATCCTGGGATGCATTAGGAAGAGCGTTGCTAGCAGGTTGGGGGAGGTGATCCTGGCCTTTACTCAGCTCTGGTGAGGCACACCTGGAGAGTCCAGTTCTCAGCTTCTTGGTACAAGAGGGACAGGGAACTCCTGGAGCGGGTCCAGCAGAAGCTGCAGAGATGAGGAAGGGCCTGGAGCATCTCCTGGACAAGGAAAGGCTGAGGGAAGTGGGGATGTTCAACCTCAAGAGGAAACACAGCTGAGAGGGGCCCTCAGTGCTGTGTGTCCCTGTCTGCAGGGACCAGGCTCTGCTCTGTGGGGCCCAGCAATGGCACACGAGCAATGGGCAGGAACTGATGCCCAGGAAGTTCCACCTGGACAGGAGGAAGAACTTTTCAAACACAGACCAGAGAGGGTGTGGAGTCTCCCTCACTGGGGATATTCCAGACACATCTGGATACAATCCTGTGCCATGTGCTCTCGGTGGACCCTGCTTGAGCAGGAAGGTTGGACCAGATGAGCCAGTGTGGTCCTTCCAGCCTGGCCCATTCTGGGATTCTGTGTATTGCCAGCCATAAAACTTTATCTAGTGTCTGTCATCCCCCTGGAGCTTGATACAGTGTTATGACTGACTAGCTCATAGAGCTGCCTTGCTATTACAGCAATGCTATCTGGACAGACAGTGCTGGAGTTCTGGGATTGAAGTCCTGAACACTTACCTGACAGCATCAATTACTTCTTCAAACCTCATTGCACTCCAGCCCTAAAAATGTTTTTAATCAGCCCAAATCATACCCTTTCTCAAATGACATTACAGATCCGTATAGCAAGGCTTTGCTGTGCTGTTTGAAGAGAGATCTGCATCCTCACGTGTGTGTCTGCCTAATGTGTATCTATGTGTAAATTAAAGAAAATGCTTCAGTGCATAGCTCTGTGTGCAACAGTCAAAGCTTTCTATCTTTATCTTTTCTCCCCAAGGCATCCACAGGATGAAAAAAAAAAAATAGGAGTGAGGAAAAGATTAAGACAAACAAATTTTGCAAATCCTTCCAATCTGGAGCACCAGGCATGAAGCAAACAAGGCAGATGTTGATTTATCACAGATGCTGTATATAAGGTGAGAGGCCAAGGCCACATTAAGTAGCTCCTATGAAACGTTAACTCTCCCTCCCACCAAAACCAGGGACAGCTAGCACTGCACAGGTGCTGAAGGGTGAGAAACTAGACTGGAGAGAAATGCTGTGTATATTCTTTCCAAAGGGTAAATATATTTATACTGGAGGGATGATTAATTCACTTTTATTCTCAGGGAATTAGGGAAGAAGCTTTCTGTAGAAAACTTGCTGTTTCTTCTCATATAGCACACTTCAGTTAGAAGGGACCAACAAGGATCACCCTGTCCAACAGTTTGACCGCTGCAGGGCTGGCCAAAAGTTATTGTGTGATATTAAGGGCACTGTCCAAGTGCCTTTTAAACACTGGCAGGCTTGGGGCATCAGCCACCTCTGGGAAGCCTGTTCCAGTGTTTGACCACTCTCTCAGTAAAGAAAGGCCTCCTTAATGTCAAGTCTTAATCTTCCCTGATGCAGCTTTGAGCCTGTCCTGTCACTGGGTTTGACATCTGTTGTGGTAAAAGAGATGTTAGGGTATGTTATTAAGGGAGTGTTTCTTACTCAGGAGGAACTTGGTCAAATAAGGCTGGGAGAGGACACTTTACCCAGACACTTGAGGCACAATCCCATGAGCTAATCATCGAGGCTGATTGTGCGTTACACTTTTTCAGTGGAGCTGCTTTTTTCCCTTAAAATGAGGGCAGCTTTAGGCCTGACCCACAGATATGCTGGGAACAAGAAGCCTGCTTTGTCTGGGTTTTGTTGGAGTCCAGGCAACAGGTAACTGTCCTACCAATGGCAGTTCCTGTGAATCATCCTTGACAATGCCTGGCTGTGGGCACCTTTTGTTCTAGGAAATGTAAGTGTCTACAACACACATTTCTGGTGTGGTGCTTATCTCTTCTGATGGATGCTTTCTCTCTCTACTCATTTCCTTATTTCCCTCCTGGGTCGCCGTGGTCATAGACCCGAGATCACAGGGTTGTGTGTGATGGGTCTGGCCAAGATCCTCTGTACGTGTCCACCAAGAAGGATGGACCAAGTGGTCTGTTCCAGGTCAACATGTCTGTGAAAATGATTCAGGATTTTTGATGTTAGTGAAATTACATATAACCGGGGAAAGGATGACGATCGAGTCAAAGAAAAATGACAAAACTGCCCAAAGAACACTGTGTGTGCCTGTGCAAATGCACATAAACAGTTATATGCATAAATTACCAGCTTGGGGACAATGTATGTTGTAGCCTTCATCTTAGATAAAAAGCCTATTTTTTTGTAATATAATCAAGGGCAAGTCAATTTTGTTTTCCTTTGATACACCAAACACACTGGTGTAACCTATCACGTGTTCACCCAAGACAGGACTGCTACAGAAGGAAGCAAACGCAACAGGAATCTTGAGCAAATGTAGCTCATCTTGCTAACATCATGTTGTCTTTGGACTCTGTAAAGGATGTGTAGCGTGGGGGAGACTGTGTTTGCGGAGCCGTTTTTGTAAAGCCAGTTTGGCCTTTTTCATGATCCACAGTAACGAGCCAGTGACATGCATGAGCCTCTGGAATTACAGGGGGAAAAAGGATGACCGCTAATCCTGGCCCCCATTTGTAAAAATGCATTTTTAGAAAATGTCAGGGAATGAGAAGCCTTGCTCCCTCCTAACATCTCCCAGTAAGTGGAGTTCAGCTCCAGCCTGAAGTCAAACGCTGCAGACACCTTCCGGGTATCCCTGAGATTCCTGGGGCCGGTCTGCCGTGGTTGCATCACCACGAAAATAAAAGTTGTGTCCGAGGTGCGTGCTCGTTGTGGCTCTGGGAGCAAACTGCACTTTGGGTTATCCTTATCGCCCTCCAGCAGCGCTCTTCTGCCAGCCCTGGGCTTTTGCTGACTGAGGACTTTCTGAAATTGACCTGTTGGGAGTAATGTCAGTCTTTTCCAGACCCTGCAAGGGTTTTCTCTGTTTCTTCCGAGTCAGCTGATCTAAGAGGAGCTGCTAATCTCAGCAGCAATGAAATCTGACCCATTTTCGAGATGCTGATTCTTTTTCTCTTGCTGAAGATAAGAGCCTTATCTTTGTCAAGTTTGGGTGAAGCATGGGCTCTGTATCCCAGACAGAGCAGTGTACCCTGGGCTGTTCAAGCCTTAATAAAAAGTGTAATCATCTCCTTGAAAATAGATTTTCTCTAATGTAGGAATAGTTATCGTCAAGCATTTTATAAATTTCCTTTACTCATCAAAAGGCTGTCTTGACTGTTGTTTAAAGACAAAATTTGGAAAAGAAGGGAGGTGCCAAGGTAGGCAATTCAGAATTAGCAAGAAATTAGCTATTTTTTTAGAAAGCTCTTTCACATGGCATCGGTTTGAGATTTTCAATGATGTTATTATATTATTTTTCCTTACAAAATGAAAAGTCTTTATTAGCTTTTAAGACTATCTTATAGGATGTTAATTGAAACTGTCACAGGGCCTGTTGAGTGATTGTGAACACTTTCGTATCCTGAATTCCTGTGGGATTTGCTACCATCCCTGAATACATCAGTTGTTTTGAGGCATGTTTCTTTCATTTTATGAAACTGTGAAAAGGGCATGAGGGTCTGTTTCCAGAGCATATTATTTACCTCGCAGAACTGAATTGCTCTTAGCTGCCAGCTAGACTGAACTGATGTTTTTGAAGGAAAATGACATGGCATCTCAGTTTGATTCTGATGCTTTTTGACATTTCAATTAAAATATCAAAATGAAACTCTTCACTTTTTGTGCTAACTGAAATTTGCTTTTAGGTTTGTGTTTAAAAAAAACCGAACAGAAGAAATTTTTTTTTTTAATTTAAAAGAGGAAAAATACTATCTCTCTAAAAAGTGTTGTGTAGTAGTGAAAATAACTACTTGCACTACTTAATAAAATCAGATTTTGAGCAACTCCATTAAAAAGATTTCTTTATACTATTTTGTTTGTTTGGACTCCCAAACAAAAAGTGACATTCGATCAGAATTAGGAAGATGTTTTGAGTAATAGGTACTGTCTTTTCCATCCCTAACTATGAATGTAGCCACGTTTTCTTCAGACTGGGCCTTTGTCAGCCAAAAATCATGAGGAAGACAGCCTGAAATTCAGAATTTTGTATCTTAGGCCCTCACCAACACTAAGTTTGCATGTCCTGTTCAAAGCACCTTGTGTTTTCTATTAATTTACACTGGATCAGGGCTCAGGTTTGTGTGTGCTCCTTTACCCAGAAACACTTGTTTTCTGCAAATGAGGACTGCAAGGTTGGGACTTAGGAATAAGGTTTTAATTGTGCTGTTGTAAACAGATTTCATGGTGGTTTTCCTATGGATTGTTGCTTTCTGCAGGAAATAGTTAAGGTTTGGTAGGATTCTTGCTATTTCTAGATGAGGGGCAGTCACAAACTCAGCTGGTGTAGACTGGAGGGTGATTTCTGTCCTGTGAAGTGTGCTCAAGGGAAAGCAGCTCCCAGGAGCCTCGGAGCGTGGTGGGCTGGAGAGTCACGTCAGGGAGCTGGGAGACTGTCACTCATGCAGAGAAACTGTGCAAGGAAGTGAAGAGCAAAAAGCCAGCTCTCAGGGACAGGAAGGACTTGGGACTGGAGAGAGCTGAGCACTTTGTATCTCAGGAAGGCACTGAGCTGGATGGAACGCAAGCTGCAAGAAAGAGCACAGTAGGCAGCTAGGAATAGTCCATTTTTAGTTGTTGTTCTTGCCTTGTCACTTGGAATTGTTTCCATCTAAAAAAAAAAAAAAAAAATCACCTGAGTTTATATTGAATCATTCCTGACACAATCATGTGAGTTAGTAAGACTGAATCAAAAAGCAACACCTGAATCTGAAAATCTGCTAAGAACCTCTCCCATTAAAATTTAAAATACCCTTTTCCCCAGACCTCCTCCAAAACAGAACAAACTCCATGGAAAAAAACCCAGTGTTCTGGCTGTGGCTGAAACAACAGAATTCAGGGGAGCTGAGGGGTAAGACTTGTACTTGGTTTCTAGTCCTTTCAGTTTCTCTCTATGTACACACGGGGAAGATCAGCCTTAGTTTTGAAGTTCTCAGCTTGTGTTGCTTTGCCATTTTCTAAACGTTGTAGGGTTTTCTTGAAATGCTTCATTTGATCTGAGATTGGATCAAAGCAGCTTTCTCTCCTGCAGCAATCCAGGAGGATTGGGCGATGGGGGCTGTCTGGATGCTGTTAGTTCATTTGCATGTCAACAAGAGAACTTTGTTTATTCCCCCACTACACACTGCAAAAAAAGTAAGTTATTGTCTCTGAGGTAATGGTGTTTGACCAAAAATTGCTACTTAGCTCTGCAGTGATCTCTCTTGACAAGCTAACATCTGATTAGGAAATATCTAGTAAATCTCAGTATTTTTCGGGTGCTTTCAAAACTCTCCATTGTAATTCCTTGGGAAGCAAGTGGAGCTTGCCTGGAGATGGAAAAGAGGGTTTCAGAATCACTTTGATGGATTTTGTGTGAGCTGTAGAGGTGGAGGAGAATATTTGTCTTCTTCCCAGTGGTGGCAGAGAATTGCAGTTTTGCCAGAACTTTCAACTATTCTCCTTTTCTAGTCAATATTTTTCCAATGTAGTTTAGTGGAGACAAGACAGGGTAGTCAGAAATCAGACACAACCTGACATATGGCAGGAGAGATTTCCAAAAGCATCTGAAGGACGGATGGAAGGAAAAAGCTCTTCTCTGATCTCACCCACAAGAAATAGGGTCCAGTGAATTCGTGTGGGCTGCTTGTTACACTGGTCCCAGTCCAGGGGAGACTTCTGCCACATGAAGCTCCCTTGAGCTGAAGGAGATTACTTGGGGCTTGCACTGATGTGAGTCTGCCCCAACATGCTCACAAATTGGCCCTGATCTCTCGTCTCTCAAACAAGATTGGAGCTGTCTCGTGCTTTTTTTCAAGAAAACTTGAAAATGGAAAATCCTGCATAGCTTGGTTGCTTAAAACAGAGCTTCCCAGCTGTGACAAATGGATTTAGGTGCTCCCAGTTTGTGGCACCAGTTCTGGGGCATGTCAGCAGGGCCCCATCTGCTCTGAGCACTTCGCTTCTTAAGATCAAGCACTTTGTTTTAAACCTCTGAAAATGCAGGAACTTAGCTTTCTTTGAATCTCTTGTCCCTGGGATTTGCAAAGTCACAGACCACACAGATTTTGTTTCATTTTTACGATCAAGTGGGGCTGTGTGATGAGCTTTGTTTCTGGGATTTTCCACTAGTAAACAGTAACAAAAAGTTCCTCATTTTACTGAGCATTTTGCTCTCCTTCCCCCAGTCCCTCTCACTGTACAGCAGTGTACCTGAATATGAAACAAAAGGCACTCTGCCTTTCTCTAAACACCTAAGACATGGTAAGGAAGCCAGAATTGCAACTTCCCACCTTTCTCCCCCAGTACTTGAACTGTTTTTGTCTGAGTGAATCTCCTGTAGTTCCTGACCTCTCTGATAGACATCCTTCCTCCAGAGCCCCTGCCCAAACTTTCTTTCTGTAGGGAAGCTACAATTGCAAGTCATGTACTGGCTGGCAAGGTCTAAGCTCAGGCAGTGTGGTTGCACTTCCATAAAACCATAGGTCTCTGCTCTTTTCCCACTATTCTATGATTGGTTTCTTTTTCCTTATTGATTCCATCTCTTAGTGATTCTGCCTCTTCTGGTCTTTATCTTAAGCGAAGAGCATACTCAAAATCTATCCAAACCTCAGAAGGCCTGTTTGTGTGTTGACAGGTTTTTCAGAGCTGAGGCTTCTTTAGGGAATACATTGTATTTTTTCTGGCCTTAAGGTGTCAATAGTTTGTGACCTTTTTTTAGCACGTTGGCAGTGAGACAAATAGCTTGAATTTTTTTTTCTCCTGGTTTTGGCAGAGGGAAATTCCTTCATCATGGGGGAGGCTTTAGGATTCTTATACTGGAGGTATAACCTTCCCAATCTCAGAAGGTCTGAGGCGGGCTTAACCAATTTTGATAGCAAAAACGTGCATGAAAATAGGAAGGACAGCAGGGTCAAATCTAAAGCAGTAGTCAGTGGAGCATCCTTGCTGTGTAGGTGATGAAGGCAACTATTTATTTGCCTGTGATTCAGCCACACAGCATTTAATCCTTAGCACACAGCTGCCACGTTAGGTCTGTATGTGTGCAGCAGATCCCTGACACACTGAACACGGCGCACATGTGGTTATGCGGCTGCTTGCTCTTGCAAGGTGCCACTCTGCCAAAAGGCACGGTCCATCTTCTGCTCCTCCCTTGTGTCCTGTGTGCATGAATGGCCTCATGGTGGAAGGAAGGGGTGGGTTTTTATGTGGATCCATCAGCTTCATGGTGCAACCTCAATGCAGCTCACGTGGTGGAAGAGGGAAGTTGGGAATTAGCAGTTAGGGTGCTGGAACTGCCAGCATGGTTTGCTTCTGGTTCAAACACGTATCCCAGGGCCCAAAGTCACTCCCTGACGTTGGCAGAGAGTAAAATGGAGTGTGGAATTTCCTGATCAGTATAGCCATGACAAATAACCTTCCAAATGCTGTGTGTTACACTCAGGGCAGTTTAAAGCTAACATAATGTGAAATGTGACTTCGGAAGAAAGCTGGGTCCTGAACTGCATGTGTGAACTCACACGTGTTTGTACATTAAGATGCCCTTTCTTGTTAAAGGTGTAGGTTTTTTGCAATCCAGTCACTTAAAAGCATGGCTTTGGCTTCTGGATCACTACAAGCTAGAGCCAAGCAAATGGAGGAACAGCTAACAAAAACATTTTCCAGTCTCTTGTATTTATTTGGTTTTGTTTGTTTGCAAAAAGCAAAATCTGTGTCTCTCAAGCTCCTTCGATGAATCAGAATGATTGTCAGATATCTTCTTGTAGGAAAAATTATTATGTCTTAAACCACAGTGAAGTTATCAGGAAATATTGTTGGCTTGGTTCTCCTGGCTCTGCACACCTGTAAAGCCCATGTTGATGCAGTGAGCTTCTCTACACCCAGTCTGTCTTCTACCCTACCTCTGTCTATCTCTTTCAGTCACCTGGGCCTTTTCAATGTGTTTCTCATCCAAATATCCAAAAAGCTTTTCACGTCATGCAAGGTACCCAAACCCATTGCCCTCTCTTCTCTCTATCTTTTATGACTGTTCAACCTGATGAATATATAATGAGCTGCACAGGAAATATTTTTATGTGGTACTGGTGTCAATTTAGACTAATCTCAAACCACTGTATAAAAATAAGTCATGATTATTACTGCCACTGATTAAAAGTCACCTAAATCCTTTACAGCAAAATGTGTGCAGCTGCACAAAAAACCTGTGTGTATGTATTTTGCTTTGAGCCAATTAAAACTTTGATCACCTGGGTTTCAAAAGATGCTTCTTCTTTTTAGTTCTTGAAGAATAATAAATGGGCATACTTCTCCCCAGCTTTTGTCTTGAGGCATTTTCATCTCTGGGTAATGAGGAATATTATTCTTTATGAAGAGTGTAGTGTAGCATTATAGACAAAATATTATAGTCACAAAGATGTGTAGTTAGGGAATAATATATGGGAAATTTCACCGTATTTCATGTGTTGACCATTGAAATGTTACCAAAAGATGTTCTTCTTTTGCAATCATTTATTTTTTGTTGTGAAAATTTTATTTTTCATTTATTTGTGGACAGACAGCACTTTGGAATCTGTACTAGTGCATGTTCACCAAACACAGAATAAAGATTTCATCTTTCCATGGAATTTGGTCTTCCTGCTTCATGCTTGCAGCAGCCACAGGCTATCCCACCAGCCAGCATGCAGACCCCACATTGGAGAGCTCTCAAAGCCACACTGTGAACAGCCTGGCCCCTGTGCTGTTCAGAATCACAGAATGGTTTGAGTTGGAAGGGGATGTTGAAGATCACGCACAGGCAGGGACACCCTCCACTAGGCCGTGTTGCTCCAAGCCCTGTCCAATGTGGCCTGGAACACTTCCAGGGATGGGGCAGACACAGCTTCTCTGGGCACCCTGTGCCAGGGCCTCGCCACCCTTACAGGGAAGAATTCCTCCCTAATATTTAATCTAAACCGACTCTCTTCCAGTTTGAACCCACTCCCCTTCGTCAGGCTACTACATGCTCTTGTATTCTTGGGGTGGTTTCTCTTGCAGGCTTTGCTGTCTTCCAGATGTTGTCTGGCCTGGGTTAAAACCCCTGTGACAGTGCTCAGAGACCCGCCTGAGAAGTGTTGCAAAGGGTGCCTAAGCAAGCATCCCTCTGAGGAGGGGTGGGAGGAGGTGGAGCTGCTCCTGGGACTTTTAATAGCAGGATAAATGGGAAGGTGGAGGGCAGTGCTGTACAGTCAGCTCAGTGCGCCTGCTGTGCCTCTGTTCTGTTCCCCTGTGATCTACAGCAGTACACTGTCAGCGCCAAACCTTGAAGAAATACATACGAGCAGATTTTTGTTTTCTCTTTTGTTCTTTAAACTCTAGTTACCCATCTGCAGCTTTCAAGATGACAAGAATTTTGACAGCTTGCAAAGTGGTGAAGACTTTGAAAGGCAGGTTGAAGTTTTGCAATGTGTCTGCTGATCACTGGAGTTTCTCAAGGACAGGAGCCAGACTGTTGAGCATCAAGGTAACAGTGACTGAACTACTGTTGTTTAATAGATGCATTTCGCATGCAGAGATAACTTGCTGCAGATAACAGGGCTAGAGATGTGAACCAGAGGAAATCTGTCTGAATCCTAAGCAAGGGGGTTGCTTAACTAAATCGTTTTATTAGCTAAGCAAACACACATGTTGTCTAGTCTGAAATGGAAATTATAGGGTAAATTACACCAGAAGGTGGAAGTTCAAGGTTTCAGTTAATTATTATATGGTATTTTCTTTAGAAAGACCTCACCCTACCACAGGATTGATAGCTAACCATATGAGCATGAATTGGCCAAATATTTAAAATCATGCATCACTTGAGGCATGTAGTTAATCCTATTGAATCCATACAGAATCCATTTTCAATGTATTAGAAACTACAATGGCTCTGAGATTAACTGGAGAGGTAGACAACTCTTGTGAATGTGTCAGTGTATCAGCTCTTGATTTACTGGGGCTGTACCCCTCAGTTGTTTTCCCCAGCTTTCTAGTGCTCTTTGCTACAGGAGCCGGAGCACATGGGTGAGATGGGACTTTGTGTGGGAGCTCTGTAGCACTGAAGTGCTGTGTGAGTTCTGCCAGCATGCACTTCGGATTTAAAGGGCACTTTTGCACAGGTGTGGTGTTGAATGAACAGTGCAATGGAATTAGCAACTGGAGGAGTGGTGTTTCAGAGAGTGGCAGGGAAGAGCATTGAGAGACTCGGACTGCAGGTGCTGCCTTACCTGGCAGGGTGGTCTAGAGGGCTGATCAGCATCATTTCTGTCCACTGAGGACTAGGGTTTCTCTTACTTGTCCCACAGCCACTCATTTTTCAGCAGTTCTCTGAGCTCCTTGCAACAGACCCATTACTTCAAGGACAGGGGGGAACGGATTCAAAGTAACAGAGAATGTTTAGATTAGATATTAGCAAAAATTTTTTTACTGTGAAGGTGGTGAGGCACTGGAAACAGGTTGCCCAGAGAAGCTGTGGCTGCCCCATCCCTGGAAGTGTTCAAAGCTGGGTTGGAGAGGGCTCTGAGCAGCCTTCCAGTGGAAAGTGTCTCTGTTCATGGCAAGGGATTGGAACACAGTGGTCTTTAAGGTCCCTTCCAACCCAAACCATTCTATGATTCTATGCTACTATGATACTTTTAAAACAAAAATTGTTTGCAGAGGAATACAGGATAAGGCAAGAGGTGTTCCTGTTCATATGCCTTCCTTCAGCATGTGAGTTCCCAGATTAACTTTGTCTCACCTGCATTTAGAAACAGAGCCTGTGTGGTGAACTAGTGAACTGGAGTCCTTGCTGCTGGACCTGTCTTCCCCTTCTGCAGAGTGCACAGCAGGCATGAACTGGTCCCTTGGTCACAGTCTTATAGCACAGTAACCTTCCTCCCAGCATTTTAATTCTGACTCTGCAATCAGATCTGAATTCACTGAAGTTATTTCTCCTAATAATGACAACAGGAGTCCTGCTTGTGGATTATAAACCATCGTGGTTACCAGTTTCCACAGCTGCGCCATTTGAAGAGGAAGTAGGACTCTGGCATGAGGAGCAAATTCCTTGATTGTTCCTCAGGCTGGGGAAGCTATGTTGGTTTGGCACTGACCGTACAATAAAATGATGTCAGAGCCCTCAGCTGGGGCAGTGTTGTCTTCTCACACCTTCCAGGGCAGCTGCCAGCTTCTTTTCTTCCATTCTGAAATCTCATCAGTGGGCTAGAGAGTGTCTCTTGGTGTGATAAAGCAAATTGCAGCAGTTAGAACAATCTCTTCTCTATGGGTTTTGTGCTTCAGATTGAGAATGGATGGGAGAAAATAGAGGCAATTTTACTGTTGGCACTTGTGGGTGAGCGGGAGCTGTGAGTGGGTGCTGTTGAGCAATGTCACGGTGTCCAGGAGACGGAGGACCAGGATTCGTACTTGGCTGCTTGGTGTGTGGCTGGGCTGGCCTGTAGCATCAGCTTGCTCATGCTGTGCCGTGTGGAACAGGAGTCCCTGCAGGTACACTCAACTTCACAAGGGTTTTAGAGAACTGCCAAGCCAACAAAGCAGGGCTGCTGGAGTGCCATCCTTGCTTGTCTCTGTTGCTCCTGATACCACTCTTGCTTTTGGAGCTGGTTCAGTTCATTCTGCCATGGTCTGTAGAGCACAGCAGTTGAACACTGTGATGCACAGAGAAGTAATTCAAGCACACTTTAGCTTGTGGTTATCAGTCTGCTGCAGGAAAAGGCATCTTCCACAGGTAAATCCTTGTAGCCCATGGTTAGGATTGCTGATCCAGCCTCTGATGTCAAG
Organism: Picathartes gymnocephalus; assembly: GCA_013390045.1. Lineage (NCBI taxonomy): Eukaryota > Metazoa > Chordata > Aves > Passeriformes > Picathartidae > Picathartes > Picathartes gymnocephalus. The sequence continues at coordinate 145,439 of WEKY01035192.1, forward strand.
ACACATTCTTTCTTTACACAACCTGGGTTAATTTGGATAGCTATAGCTAGTAGGCTGGATTTGATGCATTCTTATACTGATGGAATAGCATCTGAATTTTGGATTTAACATCTTAAATGACAGATTGATGGTGTTACTTACACGTTTTGTCAGTCATTCGAGGACTGCACTGTAACAGACCTACAAGGTCATATTTTATAATGCTGAGGAATCCAGTGAAGAAGTTTCACACACATGTAAAGCTGCTGCCCTACTCTGATGTTCCAGTACCAGCTGTTCGAGCATCTACTTATCTGTGCTGTAAAGCTAAAGGGTGATTGCTTAAGGCCCACACCACTGCAGAAGGCACGGAGAATGAATACCTGTTAGAGAGCAATGCCAGGTGAAACCCTTGGAAGCGATTTTAATCTGACCCAGCAACTGCAAGTACAGCCAAGATGGGTCAGAATGAAGTAACCTCTTTTTGTGTTTCAGAGTGTATGACAGGATCTACTGCAGGGCAGCCAAGACCTGCTGTGCATCTGAAGAGCTGCGTCTGGTGGGGGATTGTACCTGCACGGTGACTACCTGACCCACCATGAGAGGTGGTGTTCACCAAACAGTCCCTGAAGTCTCTGACATTATTATTATGTGACACCTTCTGCCTTGGCACTGACAGTGGGCAAAGTTGTTTCTTTTTGAAACTTAACTATTTGAGTTCAATACCTAGAGGAGTCTGTGCTGTCAGAGTGGATGGAGAGTAATAAGGCTGAGATATGGTGTAGTTTAGGAGCCTGTGGCTCAGATTTTAGAGCCAGCTCTACAAGGTCCTTGTGATTCTGTTTGAATTCAGAATATTGAATACAAAACCTTGAGCCTTTCCTCGTTCAGGGCTTTTGATTTAAGACAGTGACAGGCTTATACACCACTTTTCTGTGGGACATTGTCATGGTTTGACGGTGGCACCCATGAAAGCCATTCACTCACCCTCTCTTCCTGTCAGCTGGGCAGAGGAGAGGGAAAAAAAAAGTTCATGAAGGGCTTGTGAGTTGAGATGAAGACTGGGAGAAAACAGTCTAAGGGCAGAACAGGTTCAGATTTAAAGGTATAAAGTAGATTTATTATTAACAGAGTCAGAGGAGGATAACAAGAAGTAAAATAAAGACTTAACCCCTCCCAGCCCCTCCCTCCTTCCCACTGACAGCTCAAGGAGACGCGGTGCGGGAGTTTGGGTCAGTTCATCACCCAAGATCTTTTTCTGTTCATTCAGAGAGAGGAGTCTTTTATCTGCAATGCTGTGGGTTCCCTCCCACAGGAGACAGTTCTCCATGAACTTCTCCAGCGTGGCTCCAATCTCACGAGCAGCAGTCCTGCCGAAACTGCTGCAACGTGAGTCCCTCCCACGGGCAAAGAGTCTTCCCAAAACTGCTGTGGCATGGGTCACTCGTCCACGGGGTGCAGTCCTCTAAGGATAGGCTGCTCTGGTTTGGAAGCAGGGGCCCTCTCTCTCTATTTCTGGAAGCAGGGGCCCTCTCTCTCTATCTCTGGAAGCAGGGGCCCTCTCTCTCCGTTTGGGTCTCCCACTGGATCACAGCTTTCTCTGGCATCCACCTGCTCCCGTGTGAGCTCTTCTCCCAGGGGCTGCGAGTGGATCTCTGCATCCCCCGTGGGTCCCCATGGGCTGCAGGGGCACAGCTGCTTCACCATGGTCCTCACCAGGGCCTGCAGAGAAATCTCGGCTCCAGAGCTTGGAGCACCTCCTCCCCATCTTTTTCCACCGACCTTGGTGCTACCGTGTTGTTTCCCTGACATGTCCTCACTTCCTCCTCTTCTCTGAGTAGAAGAAAAGCTGCTGCCTGTAGGTACCCTTGCCAACAATTCCCACCACTTCCGAGGTTTTTGCAGGATCCCGCAGCGCTGAGAGGTTGATCTCGTCTGGGTTCCCCATCAGGGTGTTGCTGACCATGTTTTTGTCACCAGGCAGGCGGCCCCGCCGCTCCCGCACGGGCAGTGGCGGCCACCGCGGTGCCGGTGGTATTTAACGCCTCCCCTCGCGCAGGGCGCCGGGAAGGAGAAGCCGCTGCTGCTGCTGCCCCTGGAAGAAAACTGCCCATGCCCTGTTTTGATTTTCTTCTTAGATATGTCGGCACAGAGGTGTTACCAGCCTCGGTAATTGGGCCAGCAGTGTGTGCATCTTCAGAGCCATCAGAGATTGGCTCTGTCGGACATGGTAGAAGCTTCTAGCAGCTTCTTCTAGAAGATACTTCTGTGGCCCTCCCCCACTACCAAAAAACCAGGGCGTGCCAAATTGACGCAGACATGCAGAAGCAGAAGTGGAAGAGACTTTCTAATGCTTGCATGCAAGCAGTAAAGCAGAAGGCCTGAAGAAAAAATTTAAGGATAAGTCATCCTAAAAAGCCTACCTATTGCATAGCCTTGCATCAGCGTGTGGAAGTTAAGTGTAGTTGTGAGGCAAGTGAGCAAGCAGTGACCTGTGGCTGGGTTTGGCGTTCCAACCAGCATTAGAGGTAATGGGTATTTATGAGAAATTTGAGGAAAGAGTGAAATGCAACGTAATTAAAGTCACGGCCCCAAGCATGCTAGAGTTCAAGAAACATTTGGACAATACTGTCAGGGCACATGGTGGGATCCTTGGGGTTGTTCTGTGCAGGGACAGGGGTTGGATGAACTTGATGAGCCTTGTGGATCCTTTCCAACTCATTCGAGGATCCATGATGCTGTGTGTGGACTAATGGCAGTATTAGGTAGTGGTCTTATTCTTCCATTATTGCAGGCTTAAATGAGCATTTAGTTGCCTTTAATTGCTTTTTCTTTCTGGGCTATTTTAGGAAACATAACAGAATACAATGAAAACATCTAACCTATGTATAAGTTAAGTATTAGACAGCATGAGGGAGAGGTGGTAGTTTTAGAAGAATGCCTAATAATGCTTCTCCCAAGTCTGTATTCTGTCCAGTTAAACTCACCCTGTGTGGGGAAACGCCAGTGTAGGTGAGTAGTGTTAGATGTGGGGACTCACAGGTCCGTATTTCCCTATTACATCCCATCCTTCAGTTCTAAAGCAGAGTTGGGCATTCATGAATGAAAGAGAGGCAGAGAGCAGACCAGAGAGCCCTCAGGGCTCTCAGTAGGGATGTTTAGCATCACTGGTTTCAGGTTAATCCAGCTTGTTTAAAATTCAGAAATAGGCAGAGAGACTGCAGTTTGAAGCTCTTATTGTTTAATGCTCTTCTGAGGCCAATGTAGTTAAACGGGCATGTAAAGGTAGTACAAGCAATAAATAGGTGGCTTGTAACAGTACAGCTGGCTCAGTAAGGAGAGGTTTGGGAGAGCTATAAAAACCACCAGGAATGAGCTAAAAATGTAGTCAGAAATGAGAGGGAGATGAGGAGAATTTTGTAGAGTGCTGGCTTTAGAAACTATTTCAGATTACTGCAGAAGGACTCCTCAAATGTATTTGGGGCAGGTGGAAAGAAACTGGGACAGTGACTTCAAGGAGAGCAGAGACATGGGTGAGGAAGTTAAAGATGAGTCACAAGGTACTCCACTCCTCTTTTTGGAGGTGAAGAGGATGTAAAATGGGGCCCATTCCCATAGAGATGGGGGGAACTTAGTGAACTGCTACTGTGGGGTGGAGAAGGGGTGCTCATTTCCATGGGTCCTCAGTGACTTTTGCTAGGTGCCTCATCTGGCTTGGCTCACTCTTCTCCTTTGAGTTTTGTGATGGGCGAATATTTGTGGCATTGTGAACAACCTTAAGAAGAGTTCAAGGTTTAGGAACTGTGGCTTTTCTACCGTGGTACCTGTGTTGCTTTTCATTGGGTTTGTCTTGGATGATAAATGAATTAATCCAGTGCTTCTCCCCAGAAAATATCCTAACTGTGAAGCTTCTTTGATGTATCCCAAGGCACTCACCTTGACTCATTCCCCTGCCTTCTTCTCTCAATGTTAGCCAGAAACAAATGTTCCAGATACATAAAAGATATATATAGATATATATAGATACAGATACAGATATACAGATACATACAGACATATACAGATATTTCAGATACATATATATATATATATATATATACACAGGGTTGGCAAAGAAATTCTTGACTGTTAACCATGTCTGGATAGATTTCCAGCCTGTGATGACATAGTACTCACAAGAAGAGTAAGAATCTGTTTGATTTTTCTATGAAACAGAAAACTACTCGTTTGTTGCTGGCTATTTGGTCTTGGAAGAGTGAATGTAGCTCAGTCCCAGTATCAGCTTTTTATTGTAGAAGGAATCCTGGAGCTTTTGGATTCTTCTCTGCTTCTGATATGTCAGTTGTTCTGTAGCCAGCCAGATTTGTGGCAAGGGATGTGCCAGAGACTTTTGTGCTGTGTGGAACCATGGTCTGCCTTAGAAAGGAGATCTTTTTTCATCTTCTTACTGGAGGGAAATGAACTGGCCTGCCCTGAACCTGAGGGCCAGCCGTGTCTCTGGCTGAGAGAGTGTCAGTACCCGCCCTGGCTTCAGTACTTGGCATATTTGTAGTCCTCCAGCAGTTCAGGATTCAGCTTCACCTTGCCAAGATAAACTGGGGGGATTTCTTTGGAGGAGAAGAACTGGGCTTGCTTGACTGGGAGGCAAGAAGGCGGAAAATTTCCACACTTTGAAAAACATAGTACTGTAGATATTTTGAGATTTTGCAGATCTTTATCATCCACTTTTTAGATGGGAAGGTCTGCTACAGCAGGGAACTAACTGGAACTAATTTAATCTGATTTCTTACTTTCTTACTGGGTTTAGGTTTGTTTTTCTTTTAACTTCTAAAGTGCTTTCTTTACTTGATGTGTGAAGTGCTTACTGAAGTGGGACCTGAACTAGTTGACTCTTCAAGCTGCTTTGACAAAACACACAAAATCTGTCAACACGACATCAACAGCATGACCCTTTTTGTTAGCCATCTTCATCCTCAAAGATCTTGAAGAGTTCTGCAGCCTCTCTAGGGCACAAGGCCCTTTGCTGAAGGTGAAGCTACTGATGTATGGGGAGAAGAAATCAGATTGCAAATGGCGTGTCTTACGTTGGGGGCAGAAACAATTGAGTTGAGATTACAACAGAGATTTATCTGAGGCTGTGTGGGGAGGCTTTTGAGAAGGGTGAAGACAAAAGGACCTCATGGAAGCTTGGGAGGGTTGTTTATTTCTTGCTTGCTGTTTTTTTGAAAGTAAGTATATCTCCCAACTGATCCCTGATTGAGCCAACAATCCTTCTATGTAGCCTGTAAATCACTTTTCACCTTAAAAACAAAACTGAAAAGACAAGGTAGGCTGGCAGCTTAGGGATATGGTAACACCTCCACTGGAAATGTAAGCAAGAATAATTGCTTTGAGAATGCTCAATGAACCAACCACTTAATTAAGAATAATAAATCAAGGAAGGGAGGGAAACATTTGAACATCTATCCCCAGCTATAGCTGAACTTGCAGGCAGGTTATGGTTGCTCAGGGACATTTTTCTGCATTACTTGAACACTGTGTAGGGGCTCTAATAGTATAGTAAGGGCTTCTGTGCAACAGAAATTATTTCTGTGCTGTCTGGTATAGAAGGGAGGTGGGCTGTGGTGGGAGGAAGGCCATGCAGATCCCTGTCAAGTGCTATAGTGTGGGTGAGGCTCTGAAGCTCACAGTGATTGCTCTGGGTTTGGCCTTCAGCACTTGGATGAATCTTAGATTTTCTAGTCATTCCACCATTGTGGACTTTGTTTCCTGAAGGATTCTGCCAGGGTTGGTGGCAGCTGGGACCACAATTCAGGCAACTGCCCCAGCGTGTGCCCAGGGGTGGGACATGCTTGAAGTGGAGTTGCTCTTTGTGCGGACTCCAGTCTGTGGCCTGCTGGGGGAAGGGATCCAGCCTTTAATACCAAGGTCTGGAGAGAATGTATGCAGCAGTCAGCGTTCCGTGTGGGCAGAGTGGGTTGGGCTTTCAACAGGCTTCCAAATGGGCAGAGGTCCGGTCCAAAGCCCGGTCGGAGGCACCCACCCCACCTCTGTGCTGGGCAGTGCTTTGAGTGTCTGGCAGTTCTCTGCAGAGAGAGGCACGGGGAGGTTAGGGGGCCCACCAACACGTCCTTTAAATTTGGTCTAAACGTAGGGGATTTAGACACAAAAATTCTGTTTGTAAGTGGGGAGGGAGGAGATTTTGGTGTTGCTGACTAAACCGTCCAGTGGCGTGGGAAGGTTTCAAAACTTATGGCTGAAACTTTGGAGAATGACTGGATGTTTGACATTAATGAGGAAAAAATGGCAAGGCTAAAAGCATCCCAGATGCACAGAATTCAATTACTTGGCAGCGCAGTTTGATTCTTAGTGTATTTTGCAGTACGTTAGTAATTGATCTGTGTGGTATTTGTAACTGCAGAGGGCCTCTAAATGAATGTTTGTCGTGACGGTTACAAAATGTTCAATACTGAGAATGAGATTTCTCCTTGCTGTGATTGTTCACCTGATTTACGGCTAATGGAAAACAGGTCTCCAGCTCCTTTCTGCAGCAAATTGATCTTGATTTTTCTTTTAAAAATCCCAGTAAGAGGAGTAGTTCTGTAAAAGGAACCAATATGAAGCTTAATCACGGTGCGAGCTGCTTCCGGTGGACATGCTCGGCACATCTCCTGTGGCACAGACCACTGGGATTTTTGCACTGGTGGTCACTCTACGTGTGCCCAGGAGACAGCTGTGCTTGCCTTCCAGAAGTGGAGGTTTTTCAGGGTCCTGAAAGTTCATTGTCCAAATTCTTTTAAGCCCAGGAATTCATTGGCAAATCTATTTACGGCTTTGCTTACTCTTTGTCTTCCTCTGCATGTCACCAGTGATCCTGCTGTCCGAGGGAATCTCCCAACTCATTCTGTCATTTCTGCTGTGCATGTAGTCATTATTTATTTATCAGAAGGTGGAGTTCTCTGCTGGTTTCCCATCCAGTGTCTGGACAGGTTAAGAAAGGTTTAGTTTCCAGGTGGGGCCGAAGAGGGTGGTGCATTTAGTCTGACATGTGCAAAGACCTAGCTGTGACAATGAATGCCTTAAGGGCTTCTGTAGAACTCACTCTGTCCCGTTTGCCTTGGCTGTAAATTATTGATGAAGCCTGTAAGGGATCCCACAGTTAGTGTGGGACTCAGTTCTGCTAAACACTCTCTGGAAAAGGTATGGTTTCCTCTAGGCTGCTTGTTTCATAGCTGCTTCTTCTGGGACAATTTATGCCTATCCCTGAGGTAACTGAGACCATGAGTGTCCATCTGATCCATGAGTTCCTCTGGTCTTGTGCCCTACAGCAGAATAGACTGGGATTTTGAATTTTGCTGTCTGACACCAGTCCAACTAAACACACGCTTATTTTTAGCGGCATCGCTGTACAGTTGCACCAGGAGTTAAGCACCTATCAAAGGTCAGAGCTGGATGAGAGCCAGCAGAGTCAGCAGCAGGCCTTGGGCAAACATTGAGGAGGCAAGGGATCCTTTCCCTACAGGGTTATGATATTGGTAGATTGCAAGATGTAATATGTGGAAAAAATGAACCAAGGAATAGGGAAGGGTGATCCCAACAGTAATAGCGGCACATGCTCTGCTTGCAGTGAGGTTTGCCAGCTCATTAGGATAACAATGTTTCCCAAGTGTTAGATAGAAAAAAGGCATCAGACTAGTAAAAGAGATGGTGTCTTGGCAGCTGGGAGTGGGAGAAGGGCAGGAATACTTACAGTGTTAGGCATGAAAGGCAGGTATCCTGTGTGTTACCTGTATAAACATCAAGCCTTTCCTCCTGTGTTTGAGTCTCTTCATGTGCCTTTCTCTAGGTGCAGACAGCGAACTTGGTGCTGGAAGATGGGATGAAGATGAAGGGCTATTCTTTTGGCTATCCGTCCTCCACGGCAGGGGAAGTCGTATTCAACACGGGGCTCTCTGGGTAAGGCAACAGCAAATGACATAGAAGCATCAATACTTCTCGGGAAGCTTGTTCAAGTGTGAAAGCTGCTTTTTCCACGCTCATAGGGTCCTGATCCAAGCAAGTAGTTTTCTACATAAGGCTACATTGTATCCAGAGATACAGAGAAAGAGAGAGAGAATTAATAAAGATGTCTCAGACCTCTTGTGCCAAAGCATTTGTGGTGATAAGCACCTTTAAAGACTGATCTAATGACGATAATGAGATACATAGGGTTCTGATCACTTCCTACTGAATTGCTGAGGCAGAGCAGAGAAGCTGTCTGTTCTCCCTCCAGTGCCCAGATCAGCTATAGAGGTTTGAAGCATCTGCAGCCTTCTTGGTAGTTGAATTTGGCTTCTGAGTGCCAAATTTTTAAACCCCAAGGTGGATCGCCTTTATGACCGATGCCGTTTGTTGGCTCATACCACAGGTAAGGATGCTTTTACACTCAGTGCCCTTTCCAGCTAAAGGACAGGACCAGATTCATGCCTAACCTAGCATGATTCTCTGTCCTCTTGAGTGGTAGAAGCCTATGGCTGACTGGGTTCCCAGCCAAATGCTGCTGGTGCTTTTGGTGGACTGCTTCAGCAGAGGGAATCTGGCCAGAGGAATGGGGCTTTTGCTAAAGACAGGGATCTGTCCTTGGGGAGATAAGACATTTCTGAAGTTGTTGACATTTGAGCTTCTTCTGCAGTCATTCATAGCTGTCTTTACTCATCTGCATTGTGTTCCCCAAATAATGCTCTCTTTGGAGATCTCAGTACTCACAGGATGAGTTTTTAAATGATATAATTGGTGAGAATGTTAAATTGCTGCAGAGGGGAATCAGTTTGCAGAGTTTTTCATTAGGAGACAATTATTTAAGCATTTTGACAGCACTAATTACTGGCTGTGTTAATATACCTGCCAACAAGCCACTGTTTAATATAGATCAGAATGATAGAGGGCACCAGAGTTCTTTTCTCATTGATAGATTATGGGCCATAAATCTTGTCACATCACAAAAGTCAAGGAGGACCTGAAGGATTAATTTCCTCTCCACATGTTACTATGGCAGTATAAGTTGTGTTTGTTCATTGTCTAATCATTTGGAGAGGATGCTGTGACAGAGATCTCTCTGTGCTGGGGAGCATATGGGCATGGAGAAAACATTCAAAATGTGAGGTGGTATGTTCAGAACCTATGCAGGACATGACCTTGATTGGTTCAGAGAAATGGAGGACAAGAGTTTGCAGCATTGTTGCAGAAAGTAAAAGTGGCAGATTTCCTACCAGTCCAGGGGTAGCTGTTCATTGTCAGGAATCCTGTAGCTGTACCTCCCGCTCCTGATCACAGAGATCAAGATCTGTGTATCCAGAGGAACCCAGCTGTCCCTTCTCCCTGAGGAAGGAAGAGGCTGTGCCAGGGTGAAGGAGGTGCCCAGGCTGCTGGGGCACGCAGCAGTTTGTCACAGTAGGGAGCAAGAGGTTAGTGCTGGGGGGCTGATAAGCCTCAGACCTGCTTTCTGTGATGATTCGGAGGAATAAGGACTCTACAATTAGAAATTGTAAAGCAGTGTGTTTTATTTCCAGCTGGGACGCACGAGGGGTTATCTCCTCCAAACCCTGTGTGCTTGGGTGACTTTCTCCCAGCTCTTTATCTTCTGAAATGTTACATGTGCATTAAATTTCACAATATGCCTATACATGCTCATTACCCAGCCCTGCCCAGCCTCGCTTCGTGTTAAAATGAGTAAAAAGTCCTTCTGTGGTTGCTCAGTCCCCTCCGGTGGTCGTGGGCCGGGGTCTTGTGAGGAAGGCCGGAGTCTTCGTCACGGTGGCTTTCTTTTGACCTCTCCCTCTGGGCAGGCACAGTAAGGATCTGGCCAGTTCCCAGGTTAGCTTGCCCTGGCCAAAACCACAGGCCTGATTTTTGGTGGCTCCAGACCATAAAGTTCTGCTTTATCGAGTTTTAACAATACCCAAGTCCCGCTTTGCTGAGTTTCAACATCATACATCTTACCTGTATGACTTCTACCCAATAACTACCGAGCAGTCGAGCTCAGCAGCTAATTTTCTATGTGCTCTCAGTGCAAGCTGTTCCTCTACAAAATCATCAAATAATCTGTTCTTAAAGCTTTGTATTTTCATATCCATAAATGTCCCCCATATCAGTGAAGTGGGTGTTTCTAGGAGCTGAGTGGGGTCAGAACGGGCTCTGTCCTGGGGTGATTAATCGACTGCTCTGCATCGCATCTCCTCATCTGGACTCCCACATTCTGATTCATGTTATAGAAATAAAAGGCAAAGCACCTTATGCGCATACAGCTCTCAGGCTTGAAGTAGCTAAAGCTTGCTGAAATCTTGTCATATTACTCTGGATTAGAAGGCTGAGAGCACTTTTTGGGGGTGAAATGCTGAATTTTTGATAGAAAAGCACAAGGATGAACTTTTCAGAAACATATGCTGAATAAAATAAAGCTACTGTTGCAGCCACCTATTTGGTATAGGAACAAAAAGCGGAGACTTCCAATTAAGAAAGAAGGACAGTTACAACCCATGTTTGAAATGGCTCCATAAAGGTGTTTACCTCCAATAAATGTGTGTGTTTTCGATGATATTCTAGTGAGAGAATGGGTTGATGGGAGTTTACTGAAATCAGGCAGACCTTTGGGCAGGCACAGCAGGGATTAGACCTTGCAGCACGTTTGGATCTGGTGTTTCCATCTGCTCCTCTGTGCTCCACAGGGCATTGTTCCTGCTTAAAGGGCATTGTCCGTGCCGAGCTCTGCCTGCATACCCCACCCAGACCCAATGGCTGTCTGTCCTTGTTTGCTGATTATAAAGGACATGCAAAGGTTGATTACATTAGCTTTGTCAGTAACAAGGAGTCTTTTGGAAGCATAACCAATTAGTTCGGAAGGAGAGAACCATGCCAAGCATGCACGTGCCCTGTGCCTGGTACCTACTGCAGTTTTGGGACCTCACTGCACTTTGTGTGGTTGGTTACCTGCAGCAGCAAATACAGATTTGAACATCAGGAGAGGCTTACCTGAAAATATTTCCTAACCATTGTTCGACCTGTAATTTCTCAGAGCTGGCTGGTGTGCTGTGTCGTCTATATCTGCCGGCAACCAGTCCTGCTTTTCTGAAGAGTTTCCCCAATGTTTGACAATTAATCTTCTGGCAGTAAGTCTGGTGTTCCATAAAAATCTCTCTTGTGACTTGCTGATATCTGGTCGATGGCTGGAGTTGCCAATTAAGTATTCTTTAAACAATAATGAAAATAATAAATTATATTTTGTATAGGGCAGACTCCTCCTGAAGTGTCTTTATGCATTTGGCTCGATATTTGTGGGGATAAATTCACCTGTTGCTAGATTGCAGGTGGTTTTGGGTTGAAAGACAGTAATTTTTTAAGGAATATTTGCAACAGCATAAGGGAGGAGGTGAAGGACTGTCTGTTAATTTGAAGCTGAGGAATAGGAGCACAGAGATCATATTTACCCTATCCCCCTATATGTGGTTGAAAGTGAGACTGGATCTACCAGGTCCAGAGACGATACTTCGTGGAATTCTAGGTTTGGTCCTCCACTGCAGAAGAATGTTCCAACATGCTTTTAGATCTGTCCTTGCTGAGAAGGGCGTTCAGGCAGGTGCTTAACAAACTGCCAGGCTCCTGCCTGGGCTAATGGTAGGACATGCTCTTGGGCCTTGTCACCAGGCGTGGAATGCCGAATCCCAAAGCATCGTCTTCAACTTGCCTTCTTCAGGGATACACAAACCAGCTTCCAAGCACTTAGGAGTCTTTTCAGGTGAAATGAATGGTGTTCTGTGCAAGGGGGAACATGGAGATTGCCTAGAAGAGAGGCCAGCCCTCTGCTGGGAGAATCTACAGACGTGGGACCATGGCAGGGTTTGTTGACGGAGCAGCTAGGAGAGAAGGACCCAGAGCAGTGATGAGGAATCCCAAGGACTTGTCTATGTCCTCCCCCACAAAAAGAGCAGTTACAGCACAGCCCTGAACATCCCAAGACGTGCAAGCTCCAGTGTGTGGAAGGGACAAAGCCTGGGCAAATAGCTCTGTTGTCTGCTGGCTTTTCAGTTGGAGCCTTGTGATGCCACTGAGAGCGGAAAGCTCTTACAGCACGTGGAGGGCAGGACGCAGCAAGGGCAAAGCTCTGCCCAGGGTTGTGCCCAGGGAGAAGCAAGGCCAAGCTGTTATCAGAGGGTCCAGTGACATGCGCTGCGGGGCTGAGTTCTCCCTGCCCTCTCTGTACTTGTTTCTCATGTTAAATCAAAGGACTCTGAGTTTGCTGATAGCTTCTGTGCTTTTCTTAAATGAAACATGAGAAGCCAAAGTCTTTCCTTGTTCTCCATGTCATACGTTTACCCACAGATGGCAAAGTCACGGCATATTCACAGATGTGTTTGCTTTTATTCTGAGAATATCTTCACATGAAATACCATTTCTGTCTTTTGTCATATGGGAATTCAGACCTGTCTTGTTTTCACTGGGTCATTTGTTTTCCTTTTGATTCCAGACCAATATACTTTTCTTCTACTGTTTCTTCACCTAGATATACTGAAGCCTTGACAGATCCCAGCTACAAAGGACAGATTCTCACCCTGGCTAACCCCATAGTTGGCAATGGTGGAGTGCCTGACACGGCTGCTTTGGATGAAATGGGCCTCAGGAGATTTCTGGAGTCTGATGGGATCAAGGTAATAGCTGGAGAAGTGGTGGTGGTCAAAGGGTTGTGCCCAGCAGCCTGAGTGTGTAAGAGTTTACTGGCTCCCTCATAGAAGGAATCAGTGGTACTCAGCCTTTCTTTTTCTTCTTCCGGATATTGTCTTTTGGAGGAATGGTGGCAAAAAATACTCCATCTTGATTTCTGTACCAAGCCATGTGCCTTCTGGAAGTATCTGTTCTGAGGTGAAATGACTGTTACATACACTAACTCCACTGAAAAATGGAGCTGACTTTTGAAATGAAATGTTACTTAAAAGTGAAATGTTTTCTTATAAAAAAAAAAATCAAAATAGTGTTTTGTCAGCTCAGTGCAATTTGCAGCTTTGGTTAGCAAGCCACATTCTTCTATGGATTTCCTGGTCAAGATGCCCAGGTACAGCCATGAGATAGCCTGAAGTCTGTCCATGATGTGGTGAATGAATAGTGAAAATTGAAGGTATTGGACAAGTACAAAGTCATCCTACAGTGCAAAATGATGTTTCTTCTCTCTCCAGGTTTCAGGTTTGCTGGTGCTGGATTACAGCAATGAATACAGCCACTGGCAGGCTACTAGGAGCCTGGGAGAGTGGTTGCAAGAAGAACAGGTGAGCAATCTAGAGGTAACTAAATAATGAGAACTGACCTGGATGGAAAGATGAGCTCTTTATTTTGTACTTTTTAGAGCAGAAACTAGATTTGAGCAACTCAGCTATTTGTGAGGGGGAATAAGGAGGAGAAGTGAAGAACTGCAGTGAGGTAGCCTTGGTAAGACTGCTGCTGAGAGCCTGAGCTCCCAACACAAGGCCAGGTTGGATGGGGCTGTGAGCAACCTGGTCTAGTGGAAGGTGTCCCTGTCCATGGCAGGGGATTGGAACAAGATGAGCACTAAGGTGTCTGCCAAACCAAACTGGTCTATGATTCTGTGACATGTTCTTCTCATAAAAGTGATCTGGCTGCTGCCTTCTTTCCTTTTTAGCTGCTTGTTTTCTAACTTATCCTTGGGTTTTCTTCAGGTACCTGCACTGTATGGGATCGATACCAGAATGTTGTCCAAATTAATTCGTGACAAGGTATGATCTGCTTCCCTTGATCCAGTTGCATTAACCTTGCCAGTGCTGAGCCCTTTCCAGGTTCAGCAAACCTGGAGTAGCAATGGTATTGCTGGGCTACTTTGACTTCAGATGCTGCTCAGATCCTTATGTTCTTCCAAAGGCTTCTGTGCTGCTGGGCAATCCTCTGATCCCACGGAGCCCCCTCTCCCTGGCCCTGCTCTGGGTTTCCTCTCCTACGTAAGTGAGCCAGCACAAGGTGATGTAAATGAGAGGCCTCAGGTAGTGTCAAACACAACAAGTGGTAGCATCAAGCACACCTTAACTCAGAAACAAGGAGAGCAACTAGTCTGTGAGATATTGTGGATATTAGTTCGCAGACAGTGGCACCTTTGGTCAGTGGAAGTTCTCCTGTTCCTCTGAGACAAAGGAATACCTGCAGTCATCTAAAGATGGTTTCCTAACCTGGTTTTCTTTGGCTGAAGCCTGCTATTATGTTCAATAGTCATTACTTTTCTCTGTTTTCCAAGAGCTGGCAAGTAAAGGTCATGGGTAGGATTATGTTATGGAATGAAGGTAAATGTGAAGGTACACTTCACATTGGCTGAAACAGTGATCAAAGCCAGCCTGAATGTAAATTTGCCTTGGAGACTCTTCTAATGGATTATTTGAAGCTGCTCTTTTCTTTAGGTGATCAATTTGCAGTCTGCAGCCCAACCCCATGCCCCCTTTCATTCCGCAGAACAAAACAGGAATGGCCCTGCTTGAATAGAGGAGTATTTGTAGAAATGAATTCTTGTAGGAAGATTTGGCATTGTCCTGCTCTTACAGATAGCATACGAGTACAATTTAATACAATAGAAAATGGCAATATGTTTTCTGCTTTCTTAAGACATAACAGATTACCTTTCCTTTTATCCAAAGTTAACACTGTCAGTGTTTGTCCTGTAACTTAGCAGTGTATGGTAGTGAGTCCCATTATACTGTGACTTTTAGTGGTGTTGGTGTATGGCTTTTTAAAAAGTGCATAATGTCACCTCTTCACCCAGTTTTCTCAGGCTGAAAAAGAACTACTTAGTATTTCACTCCCTGTCTATAAAACCTGGGAGTGAGAACAGGGCTTCCTTATGATAAATGCAGAAATAAACAATGGCTTGTTAAACTGGACTGAAAGTAAATGCAGGGGAACCATTTGGCGGAGAACAAGGGCTTTAAGAGCTTTGTCATCAACATTTGTGGAACTGAGTGCATGGTGGCACTCAGAACCATGGCTCTCAAGCACCACTCAGCACCCTCGTTTCCAAGAACAGGACTTGTTGAAGATGATGATGATCTTCTTCTGCTTCCTGTGAAGCAGCTTGGAGCAGCTTTTGATGTAAGGGGCTACCCAAGAAGACATAGGATGTCAGCCACTGTTAGGAGCAAAACTCTGTGCTTAAAGCTTGCCCTTATTAGTGTCCATGGCAGTGCAAGATATTGGCTGTTGCTTGCCCTAGAGAAATGGCAAGGATACTTCAGGTATGGCAAGCCAGGGAAGCATCTCAAAGGAGAATCACTAAACCCAAGGAGCAGTATACTAGTGTAATATACACAGAGCATCATGTTTGATCATGAAAGTGGGATGTGATTAATTTACCACAGAACACTGACTTCCTCTGTGTTACTTTCCCCTTCCATCCTTGAAAAGTTCTGTAATGCACACCTGGTCCCCATGCTGAGAAGAGGTTAACCCTAGATTAATCCCACTTACTCCAGGAGTGGGGCAAAGCAAAAAAAGCACGGCTTTTTTTTTCCACTGGGAACTTCAGTGAGAAGAAGGGTATGCTGCTGGCAGAAGAGGAGTGTCCCAGCTTCTGCCAAGTGGTAACAGCCATATAGAGTAGGGCTTGCTAGAGGTGATTTCTATTTTCGACAGCTTATTCAGAAAACAGCTGGGCTAACGTGCCTCCTACATAGGTTTGCCTTACACCAGTTCTGCTGCCTTGTAGCTGTCCACAGGAGGCAGCTGAAAACCTCACAGTGGGTTTCCAAAACTAAAAAAGCTTCAAACTGCTTTGTGGATTTCTCCCAGATCTACATGACTGTTACGTGGAGATCTGAATTCTGGTCTTCTTGGAAGAAAACTCAATTTCATGTCACAACACAGCTTGCCAGACTACCTATTAACAAATACTACTGCTGATAATGTCTCTCCCCTGAATGAAGGGGTTTAAACAGATTTTTGGTAGTGAGGAAGGCTCATAAACTTGTGAAAGTGCTAAAAATGGTTACAAACTGCCAAGAAACCATCTTTAAACAGCTGTTCCAGTTGCCGGGCCTGTCAGCACCTCGTCCCAGTGTTCACAGCTTCTCCTTTGCTCATGCTGTGTGTTTTCTGGTGCATTTCCACAGGGCACGGTACTTGGGAAGATTGAATTTGAAGGTCAACCTGTGGAGTTTGCAGACCCAAATAAGCAAAACTTAATTGCACAAGTTTCAACAAAGGTGAGAAGTTCTTCCATAGTATCAGGGCTGTACACTCCAGGTAGTAACTGCTTCTCATTTGCTCTGGGGATCAATCAGTTTTTCTAAACAAATAATTTGGAGATGTTTTCTAAACCACGCACCTTTCTAGACCTTTGATGGACTATTTTCTTAATATACTTGTGGCTCCTTAGGTGCAGTGTTGGACATAAAAAATGGTTTGTGTTGAGCTCAATGTGGTCTGAACATACTCTGATCAGAGGATTGTGTGTTACAAGTACAGAGAAGTATTGGGGATACAGTTAGACGTGGTATTGGTGGATATTTTCAAACATAAAAATAATTCATAAAAAGAATTGTTTCTTTCCTTAAAAAAATTTTAGGAAACATCCCAACATCATTTGACAGCCTGTGTTCAAGCATAATTTTGTTGGGGTGATTCTAGAAGAGATTTCTAGATATCAAAACCAGACCAAATTAGGAATTCCCTGCATATTACTAATATTACTGGAATTAGCTGCTGTAGCCATAGATTTGAACAGACCAGCAGTGAAGTCTTTACTCTGTTAGCTGGGCATGCAAACTGTGTTCAACCACAAGCTGAGGAGAACATTAGAAATCATGAGAATATAGGAAACCAGGCCCATACTAAAAATAGTGACTATTCTTGTACCAATGCAAGGGCTAATGTCTTAACTTGTGGCCTCCTTGGGCATTTAACTGGGGGATAAAGAGTGCCGTGGATGCTTAATCCCATTGACTGGGGTGAGCACTGAGTGTATGAGTCCCTTTCGCGAATTCCATGCTTGCTGTGGTGTTTGCAGTGCCTTCAAGGTCAGTGAGGCTCTGGAAGAGTTCTGCAAGTGGTTGCTCGTGTACTGTTCTGTACACAAGGCAGTGTGTTCATGGCAGGGGGGAAAGTCAGTCCTGACCAGACTGGTCGGCGAGCAAGGGCCATTTTGAAGCCCTCTCCATCCGGGCTTGGATTTACGGTAGTAACTGGTACCCTGGGATGCCACTGCAACGCAAAGGCTGCCTCGCAAATCTCGCCTTGGGAGATCTCCCCAGTTCCTGCCATCGTCTCCACTGTGTTTTGAGTCAGGGCCTTGTTGCTACAAGGAAGGGTGGCAATTGCTTGCTGAGGTTGTGATCTAGGATTGCAAAGTGCAGGTGGAGCCATTTTGAGTCAGTGTCTTAGGAACAGGTAAGATTGCCTGATGCTAAACTCTGCAATTGCTAAGACAGAATTACTGCAAAGATGCTGAAAATAGCTTCTTAAAGGGAGATATAATAAGATTAACAGTCCTTTTGTGGTCTCGTTATGTTTATAACTTCATTTTATGGGCTTAAAAAACAGCATCACATATAAAGCTGTAAATGAGGTAAGCTGTTTAATGTTGGTAATTAGTGGACATGATAATCTATCTGTTGCCAAATGGTGATTTTCATGTAAATCAGCGTACAGTATGATCCAGAATTTGCTTATCTATTGTACACTAGGAGTGATTGATTTTCTTATTATTTCCTACTCACCCCCTGCCACCTTGATTAAATGCTAGTGATATAGACTGTGCTTGCTAACACTGCCTATCCAGGGCAGGGAATGTGGAAAACTGGCAGTGTTCTGCAAGCACTCTTGTTGGAGATTTTTTTTGGTGTGTGTGATTGTCAGGGTTGCAGAGCAGATGAGAGATATTTAACCAGTCCAAGCTAAAAGGTCACATCTCTCCACACATGCAGGCCCATATACTGTTTTTATTCTCAGCACTAATACCAGCAGGAGCTTTTACTCTCCCTGACCACTGGTTTGCAGCCTTCCCACATAATCCTTTCAGACTGGGACTGTTTTTTAATGGGCTGTGCTGTGAACAGGTGAGGGAAATCCCCTG
The DNA here is from genome assembly GCA_013390045.1 of Picathartes gymnocephalus. NCBI lineage: Eukaryota > Metazoa > Chordata > Aves > Passeriformes > Picathartidae > Picathartes > Picathartes gymnocephalus. The sequence continues at coordinate 163,506 of WEKY01035192.1, forward strand.
GTGTTAGAAGGAATATATTTTAACAGTTCTTTGATGCAGCTCCCAGTCTAGTTTCTGTCTAAACACACTCTTTACCAAATGCAGGGGACAAGTCAGGTCTCTGCAGGACAGTGTGTGACAAGTGGGTTGTGGGGACAGCAATGTCTAAAATCAGTCTTGCTGCTGGAGGAAATGGTGTAACAAATCATAGCTAATGAATTTGACTCAGAAGAGCTTTGAAAGTAAGGTTAATTAAAGTACCTTGAAGGAATGTTGCCCCACAATTCCCTCTGGTCATGAGAACAGCCAAGGAGAACCTTTGAAGGAGGTCTTTGCTTCCTAATATTTTCCCATTTTTTTATGTACGGATGTTGTGAGAAATATTGGGTGGTTTTCTGAAGCCCCTCTTGAAAAGGACGGTGATTTTTTCTTAGGGGTCTCTGACACAGGACACTAAGCTGGTTTCTGTGAGAACTTTCACCTTAATGTTCTTGGGATTTTTGAAACCGACCACCCAGGAGGCTGAAGGACAGCAGGTAAAAGGCCCATAAAATTCCTGTGCAGCGACACAGTTCCACTACGGACTGCTGGAAGCTGAATCCACTTGTGCCTCAGTAATTGCGAAGATACCATCATATGTTGTCAGGCACAGCTTCTTATCAGAAGCCTGAAGTGATCTAACAAGCCCCAGGTTCAGAAAGATTGTACTCATTCTGAAAGAGAACTCTAGGATACTTTGCCACCTGATTGTGTAATGTGAACTACAAGATATGTTCCCGTACAAAAATCTCCTTTCTGTGCCGCGCACTAGGAGTCACAGCAGCAGTGGTGACACTGCTGGCTCAGGCTGAGTCACACCCTCAGAGATGGAGCAGGGACCACTGGTGATTCACGTGCGGCACCTTGAAGCCGTGTAGTGAACGGAGGTGCTCCTTGCACTCCATCTCTTGCACCCTTGCTGCTGATATGGCAGTAGGTCCTGTCCTGATGATAACCAGAGCTATCCTCACACAGGACACACTCTTGTGCTCTAGAAGCCTTTGCATTTCAATCTCTGCAAAGACAAAAGTTCAAACAATAACTGAGTTAGGGTAACACGCGGGGAGGAGTTGCAATATTCTGCTAACAAACTTAATCTTGAATTATCTGCTGAGGGGATGCCTTTCCTTCTGGCTGGCCATATTTCTCCTTTTAAAAGGTTCAGTTTGTCACTCCACACCAGCTATATTGGACATGGATTTTAGTATCTTTTCATTAGGAGGACCAGATGTGAAATAAGGATGCCAGGGAAGCTGATTAAAAGGGAGTTACTTAGTCTAAAAAAGAAAAAAAACCCAAAAAAAACCTTAACAAAAAACCCCCCCAGAAAACTAAAAAACCCAAAAAACCAAAACAAAACAACCCAAACAAACAAACAAAACAAACAAAAAAAGACTTGTTTTTTCTGCGATACCCAAAAGAAAAGCCACTTTGGGCAAAGTACGTTTGTCAATATCAGCTTTCAGAAGCTGAGTGTAACTGAGGGTAAGCACAGAGTTTATTTTTAGGAGGAAGAAGGCAGCCTTGTGTGCTTATTGACGAATAACATCAATAACTGCTACCTGCAGTCATGTAGCAAGTAAAATAATTCAGCAAGCTTCAGAAAGAAGCTGTCCAAAGATAACCTTACATCAGTGCTAGAGCTGTCTGACAGTGAGTCTGCAATGGCACAGCATCAAGGCCATATTACATACAGGGGTTTGACTTCACTCTCTTCCATTCTGGCTGTGACCAGTAGATGACTGGGTGTACAAAGCATGGTGGTCCAGATTTGGGACTGGTGACAATGTTTTGGAATGGGTTAAGGAACAGCAGCTGGAAAGAGGACGAGTTGTGAGACAAAACTGCCAGGTCTGTATGAACAGAGGCCGTGCTCAGTGCCAGGCCTGGCCTGTCTGTACTGCCCTGATGCACAGAGGGTCACTCACAGGCTGCGCTGTGCTTTGGTCTTACCGTGACTGCAGGGCTGGGGTGGTGTTTCATGTGGTGCATCTGTAGCTGGTGGGAAGCAGCCTTGCTCCACTGGCATCAGCAGAATGACTGCACTTCAGCTGAGAACCTTCACTGGAAACCTGGCCTGTTTCTCTGGGGCTGCAATGATCTGTGAAAACTGGCTTTTTGCTTCGCTGCTAATGAGGTGACGCACAGGAAGAAAGTTATGGAAATGAGTGATTGCTTAGGAATTGCATTACTGCTGTGATCAACATATATAAAACAGCATTATAACTTCTACTTTCACGGAAAAATGAAGGAAGCACTAATGTTTGCAGTATTCCTGGAGATTTCCACATAAATTGAATGCTAAGTACCAGTTGCTGCACATTGGTGAAAAGTTTTTCTGCTGCCCATCTTCTCTGTGTTTTGGGGACAGGGAGTGATCTGTCATTTACAACACGGTCTATCTTTTTATAGGAAGTAAAGGTTTATGGCAGAGGGAATCCAATTAAAGTTGTAGCTGTTGACTGTGGGTTGAAGCACAATATCATCCGTCTGCTAGTAAAGGTAGGTCAGTGCTTGATGTACCTTGTCACTTGCTGTGCTTTGGCAAGAGCCTCACCTGTACTCACGAGCTTTCCTTCCACCTGGGCACATCCATTCTTAAGTTAGTTGCCCTCCTAAAGCAAGGCACAATTTTTAGGATGATTTTTATGCACTGGGAGGTATTTTCTGCACTTGGTACAGTGTATTGAGGGGATAAAGAAGAGGACCTGTACAGCAGCCTCTCAGCCATGGGAAGAACCACAACAGTTGAGTTTTCAAAAAATGAGGCACAACTTCTCTAAAGAACAGTAAAGAAAGGTCAACCCAACATTGTAAAAAATAAATAAATGGGGGGGAAAAATGCAATGAAGGTGATGAATGGTTGAAACAGGCCCAAAGTACTTGTGGAATGTTCATCATTGAAGATATTAAAAACACAATTTCCCCAGGCCCTCAGCAACCTGCCTTACAGTGGAAATTACCCCTGCTTTGCACAGGGATTGGACCTGATAACCTCATGAGGCTCATGCATCCCAAGTTATTCTTTGATTCCAGGATTCTGTGAAAACCTGTTTTTAGCACAGTGATGTAGCAGTTCTTGCTTCTTTAGCCACACAGGAGGACAGAAGGCAATGACCTCATTTTCTCTAGATGCACAGGATTTCCCTTATTCAATTTTTTAATTAACGTGGATGTTTGTTTCAGTTTTGATGTGTAGGACTACTTCTGGCATGTCACAGAACAAGGCTGTGAAGCCCTAATTTAGCAGTTAGGATGAGTGCATAGTGTAAAAGTGAACATATGCTACATGTGTAGATACACACTTATTTTGCTTTCCATTAGTAAGTTTTGATCAAACACTGAGGTGGCTCAAAGGGGCCAAGTCTACCAGTTTTGTGAAAGTAATATGGTCAGAGAGTGGAGAAAAGCTGCATCATGGGCAAAGGAGATGACTGAAATACAAACTCAGGTTCTGGGACATGAGAGCATAGGAAGAACCTCCTTACAAAAATTCATTTGTTTCCCTCCTCCCTTCATTTCTTATTCACTTTTTTTGTGGTTTTTTTTTGGTTTTTTTTTTTTTTTTTAAGCGAGGTGCAGAAGTGCATTTGGTTCCATGGGACCATGATTTCACTGGCATGGATTATGATGGACTCATAATTTCTGGAGGTCCAGGGGATCCCATGAAGGCCCAGGAAGTGATTCAGAATGTCAGAAAGGTACCGTGCAATGCCTATAGGCTGATTATACTTGTTAATTTGCCTTTTTTTCAAGTGCTTGAAATAACAGTTGGTTGTACTAACCTGTTATGGGCCAAATGTTGTTCAGACATTTCAGCTGCCTGGAATATTCCTCAGGTTGTTACAGTGGGATTTGTCTCCAGCCCAATAGCTACAACAAGGCTTTATAGACCTTGGTGAACAGTACATGACAAACATGATGACCACAATTACCATACCAGTGCCCTGAAGTACCCTGTGCTCTTTCAGGTCCTCTGTGGCCTTAGGAAAGAACAGCACTGATTTCAGAGCTCCCACTTGGAATAATGTCACACACTAAATGGCTGCAATGCAGTGTCATTGCTTATTCCCTCTGAGCAGGCTGACACCAAACTGTGCTCTGAGGCTTCTCTTTGAACCAGAGGAAAGCAGGAAACTTTCCTTCATAGGCTGCTGCCACTCTGGCATTCAGCTTTTTCCCAAGTCTCTGAGGGAACTAGCATGGTTTATGCTGCAATTGCTGGAGAGACACTCCAGTATCTGTGGAAAACCTTTTCATTTTAGGTCCTGGAGAGCAATCGCCCAGAGCCCCTGTTTGGAATTAGCATGGGGCATCTGATCACTGGAATAGCAGCTGGAGCTACTTCCTACAAGATGCAGATGGCCAACAGGTGCGGCAGCTCTTCTTCCCAGGCAGAGCAGTTCAGCATTGGGAAGGGCTATGGAACAGCAGAGCTGTGCTGCTGAACTGCCCTAGCCGTGGCTGGTACCTCAGTAACATTGCTCCTCCATCCCTTGCCTTTCAACTGCCTTGTCGTGCTCTACTTTTTTGAGCGTATTTTGAAAGTATTTGATGTAATTGATCCCTGTCAAGCTGAAGAATAGCAAAATTTCTTCTAGAATTTATCGTTTTGAGATTGGCTGCCAGTACTTTGCTGCTACTATTGAACTGATATGTACAGCCCCACAGTTGTCAGCTCCTCCTGATTGTGGCACTTGAGCACTTTTGGCACTTCTGTTCTCTGATCCCTTTTTCTTCCAGAGGCCAGAACCAGCCTGTGCTGAATGCAGTGAATGGACAGGCTGTCATCACTGCTCAGAACCACGGCTATGCCATCGACAGCTCCGCCCTCCCTCCTGGCTGGAAGCCTCTCTTTGTGAATGCCAACGACCAAACGAATGAGGTGAGCTCCCGCTTCATTCCAGATACCTGTGCAGAGAAGCCTCTATTTCTCCTCCTGTAAGCTTTATTTCGCCTCCTGTAAGCTTTCTCTCACCTTATCAAGGCTAAATTTGTTGATTTGACCATCTACTTTACTTGGAGCCCTGCATTACAGCCGGACTAAGATGGGTACCCCACTGTACCAGCCCCACTGCACCGGATAGCAACAGTGACTTTATCATTTTTCCGAACAGAAGCCTTATTGATTTCCATGATTTCTCTACTGCTGGTGTTGCTCACTCAGCTACCACTGTCTTAGGGTTTGTGCCACAGCAGTGCAAGCCCGTGTCACCAGTTTGTTGTGTTGGTTCTGTGTTGCCCAGCGCAGAGAAAAAGGAAATTATTGACATCTAATTTGGTCTGTTATGGTAAATATAATTCCAACGACTAAAGTCGTGAGGAAGAGGGGCTGCCCCTAAAGAATAACTTACACGACCTAAGATAGAAGTCTAACGTCAAATGACATCCATGTATGAGATCTCAGGCTTGTAATTGCTCACATAAAATCTTTTCCATGATGTCCAGTGTTGTGCAAGTTAGTGAAATCTCGTTAATTTTCAGGAAATCTGTGAAAATAAGGTATTTTCAAAAGCCGTTTGCCTCATGGAAATATGCCTCTCTCTCTCTCTTCTCTTGTATGAATGCCCCACATCAAGTCCAGCAGATTGAACAGTGCTGTTCTGAGCTACCCATCTGATGATTTTAGAATAAGTTTGGTTTGTCATTTGCTGTTTTCTTTATCCTTATGGAAGGATATCTAAACACAGGTACAAATTTTACCAAACAAAACATTGATACAAGGAAATTTGCAGTGTTCGGCTCAATTTCTGAAATGAGTTTATTTTCACTGTGTTGGCAAACTAAACCCATTCATTCCCAGGCCTTTCATGTTTGCTTTAGCTGGAATTTGGAGACAAAGGTGATGAGGTTGAACACGAGTCTTCTGGATCTAGTAGAATGACGTTCTTTCGTGTGAGCTAAAAAACCATTTCTGTGAGCCCCAAAGCAGCAACAGTCTCCTAAACCTTCCTAGATGGAGAGGGACAAGGGGCGTGCTGGTTTAGCATGCACAAACAGGATCAGGGCTGGATAGTCTGTCATGTGCGGTCTGTTGCGTTCCTTCGCTTGAAAAATAAAAAGCATTTCTTGTAGCTGACCTGACCTATCACAGCTGGACAGGACCAGCACAGGTTTCCACATACTAACAAGGCGTGGAGTGAACGTTTTTTAAAGATGTTTGTATGTGACTGCAAGGAACGTGAGCATTCAGGGAAAATGTGACAGACTAATGGAAGTCTTTACTCTGAGAGCAGAAACTCGTACCATAATGGATCAGTTGTGGTCAGTAGCTCATCTCTCATCCCTGTCCTACCCCGACATCCCACCCTGCAGCTCTGGATGGCACTGTGGCTCTATGTGAGACTGTTTTGGCTCCTTTGTCCATTCCTAAGGGAAGCAGGTTGTATCAGGACTACTTTTCCCTGAATTTCCTCTTGAGGAACTTCTCTACCCCTGTCTGGAGTTGGGGACCATGTGCAATGACAGCTACAGGGTAGTCTCCAGTGGATCATGCTTCTTGGTGCTATCAGGCCACTCGAAGGAGAAATCACTTTTTCTTGACTCCTACTGAAACTACAAACACTGCCTCGCAACTCAGTTTAGGTCCTTCATAGCTGTTGTTTGTCCACAGCAGTGGTCCCCTTCATCGTTCTGCCCAACCAAGGGCAGAGATCAAGGCCCTGTGTCAGAATTTAAAGTGAATTATGGAAATCAAGAGTGTGACCAAAATCCATTTTTTCTATGACAGAACCAATCAGCTTGGGATGGTTAAACCATTCACTCCATAACAGCCTTGTCCCAGGTGATCTTTTCTTGCCAGGTATGTTTTTCTTCTCTGCCCAGTCCCAGGACTGTCTCTTCAGGGTGCCCAGTGTACCTGCTCTGTCAGGTGCTTACAGCTTATCAGTGTTTGGTGTTGCAGATAGAGTGATGTCTCCACTGTGCCCCCCAGTCCACGGACAGCTGAGGGTTGCACAGGCCCTGGAGGGTTAACAGCAGAGCAAGAGACTGGGAATGAAATGGGTGTTAATTTGGCAGCCCCCAGAAACACATCAGTTCATTGTCCTTCGGTGCTTATAGGGATAAGGTGTGGCTTCCTCTTCGCTTGCTTGTCAGGACATGTCTAAGAGAGTCGCTTTTATTCCTGCAGGGAATTATGCATGAGACCAGATCGATTTTCACAGTGCAGTTCTATCCAGATGCAAATCCTGGGCCGAGGGACACGGAGGTAATGTATGAGGGCTGATCTAGGCTTTCAGATGGCCATGTGAGTGCAGATGTGTATCAGCTGGTGTACCAGGTGATGGTCCTAAATCTTGGGTCTGGAAATGTCAGGATCCTAGCAAAGGGCCCAGTCATGCATAGGCTTGTGTCTGCTTAGCTTGATCTGGAGCTAATTACAACCAGCAGCAAGAGGTCTATTGACTTCTTAGTGCTTTGGATCAGTGATTCCATTTGTATGATGTGTGTGTATTGAGTCCTGGTGGGATTGTCTCTGTGTTGGAAGTTACTAAAGTGCTTAAGCCTTTGCAGGATCAGGCTCAAATCTCTTGCAAAAGAGACTGCAAAAGGAATAGGATTTTATCTTGACAGTAAAAAATACTAGCCAGATGCTTTGTAATAAAATCATTAACTTCCTAATACACTTTAGTTCCACTTTCAAATTTTATAATTACTGTAGAGTTATGTAAATGAATTCATACTTCCTCACTCCGGTTCTCCTAAGTGAAATGAAATTTTAATCCCCCATCTGTGACTTCATACAAATTCTGTAACAACTGGTTGCATAGTCACACAATATGACTAAGCAGCATCAGGGGATGTGGAAGGCAGAGGAAGCATGTCTGAACATAAATAAACTATTTAGCATTTCCTGAGAGACGAAGATGGAAGAATACCTAGAAATGCTTATTTTAATCTTAATTTGATGATGTTGATTAAATCTGCAAGTAAATCTCTTGATATCAGGAACTTTCATAGCAGTCTGATTGACTAGTGAATTTCAGAGAACTCCAAAAACTCAGCTGTGTGTCTTTTCCAAGTCTGTGCACTCCCACTGCTGGGATGGTTTGATAACATAGTGCCTATCCTGACAGGCTTGCAGGACCCACCCACATTCCTTCCACAGGTAATTCCCAGCAGTCAGCCAGCCTCAGGGGCTGTGTGGCAGAAGCCTGGCAGATGTGGGGTGGGTGGGAAGCCTGTCCCGCTGCCTGTAGCTGCCGGATTCCAATGAGGGTCTTGCCTGCCCTGCCTGGTTGGAGAGCACTTCTCTGACAGCTGCCCTGGGACCTCCTCTGGAAGGACAATGCTGATTTCACACAGCTGATGTTTAGCTACCCCTGCTAAGAACCCTCCTCTCTAGCAGGCACCGTTCCAGATGGTTCCCTGAGCTAGTTCAGCATATGCTCTTCTGTGTTTCAGCTTTTGATGCACGTTCACTTGTTGCACGGGCAGCCACACAGAAACAGAGCACACAGACATGATTGATGTGTGTTTTCTTCCTGATTATGACCTCACTTTCTTGAAGGCAGCTTTGTCAGATATGTCAAAGTTGTTATATAAATTGCAAATAATGATCTCCTCTTCTGAGATGGTGTAAATCTGCCTGCTGAAGGCAGCAGAGCAGAGCTGATTGCATGAGTTCACAAATGGCCTGTTTTTTCCTTCTTTGCTTGGTATGTATTTAGTTCAACTTCAGCAGTAAATACATGTGTTTATTTTTCCTAGTTCCTATTTGATTCATTTATTTCCCTGGTTAAGAGAGGGAAGGGCACCACCGTTCCCTCGGTCCTTCCCAAGGCTGGAGTGACAGCTTCTAGAGTGGAGGTCAGTGTACAGATATTTTCATGTCTGTCAGTGAGGCTGGGAGCTACTTAATTCCTACTGAACCCATGGCATGAAATAATGCATGGAAGTCAAAGGAGGCTTCTCTTATGAAAGTCCTGACAGCTGCTTATCTCACAGCCATATGGGCTCTCTTGTGTCATTCGCTCCATTTCCTTTGAAAGAGTTTTGACTTCTGACGTTTCATGTATTCTCTTTGCAGTTCTCCTGAGAAAGGTACTCTCACAGCAGTATAATGAGGTGCTCTGGGATCATCTGGCCATGAGATTTTGTGCCAGCAGTATAATGCTGGTGCTCGGTTAGCAAATAAGTCTGCTCTTATTAGCAAATAAGTCTGAAATTCCTAATGTGAGCTGAATTTTGTGCAGTTTTGCTGTCTTAGAGGCAGCTGGATTTTGTGGGCAGCCAAAGTGAGGCGTGGTTGTCTATAAGCACATGATACAATTAACATGTTTATTGTATGCCCTATCCATGAGTCACGTGTTTTTCTAAATGGAGATATATGGGGAGATTCCAGTAGAATTACCCTAAGAAGTAAAACTGAGGTGATTTTGAAAGTGACTTCTTCTCTTTTGAAAACTTAGGTTCTGTAATTTAAGACTGTTCAGTGCTGCACAGTCTGTGTTTATTTCAACATCCACTGCACTGGGACTGATTGTTTTCATGTCATTTGACACTTTCAGGTCTCCAAAGTTCTCATTCTAGGATCCGGGGGTCTGTCAATTGGTCAGGCGGGGGAATTTGATTACTCTGGATCGCAGGCTGTGAAAGCCTTGAAGGTGAGGAGATACTGTGAAAATACTAACCTCATCTTTCCCTTCTCATAGCTAAACTGATCCTCCAACTGCATCCAGCTGGGGCAGGGAAGCTGGTGACGATTAGCAATTTTTGTTGGTGAACTTGCTGGTTGTGTGATGTGAGTTAACGACTCAGAATCATCCTCCAGGGAGATGTTCTTGGGGTTTCCATCACGCTCTTCAAGCAGTTTGTTATTTGTGATATGTGCCTGGTTGCTCCAGGCTTGTTAAACTGAATGGAAATGGAGGAGGAGGAATATGGTCAGATGTACCTGAGCTGAAATTACTGGAACTTTTGTGGTATGTCAACACACTGCAAGGTAGACAACCAATAACAACTGAACAGTTGGCTACTGCTATACAAAAGAACCCCTCATCAAGGCAGGTTTTCTAAATGGTATTTATTTTAAATGGGATGAACTTTTTAAAGGTCATGTATGTCAAGTTTTGTTTCCAGAACAGGTCCTAGAAAGGTTACTAAGGCAAAAGTTATGCTTGGAGAAGGTGTAGAAGGGTACAATGTCCTGTGATGTGGTTCTTACTGGTAATGTAAGGGTTACCTGGGCCCCAAGCTCATGTCTAACCTCATGTGAAGAAGGAGGAGGGAGCTTGCAGAGGCCTGGCAGAGTCAGAGCAGAAGTAGCAGCTGTCCTCAGATGAGGTGATGGCTGTGAGTGGTTCTGAGGCTGTTCTGATGTCACGAACATTCTATTCCTGTGCTGACCCTGGAGTGAAGGAACGAAAAAATCAGTTTTATTAATGTTAAATATAATCTGGGGCTGGTCTAAGTTCGTCCCCATGTTGCAACACATCTTGTATTACATGTGTGTTGTTTGGACCTGTATTGCTGTTGCTGGTTGCTCGTTCAAACTGATCACATCATCAAGAGACAAGTACAAGTCAGGAGTGGAGGATCCCAGAGTTGGGGAGCGACAATAATAACTCATTTGGAAAGGAAGTATTTCCTTTTTTTTTTTTTTTTTTTTTTTTTTGTCTTTTCCCTCTGTTGTCCTTTAAACTCAGCTTGGGTTTGTGGAAGAAAGTGGTTTTTTTAAATGATAAATCTTTCCAGCTTGACCTCCCACAGAGCCCTTTCCCTTCATATGGCCAGCCAAGAGCTGCTGTGATCTGTAGGCTGACCAGCTGTTCCAGAGGCAGAATTTGCCCTTCCTCCTTGCCTCTGGCAGAGGCACTTAGGGCTGCATGTGAGAGAGGAGTGGCTGGTCAGCCCTGCCAGGGAAAGCTGCAGAACATGGCTGGGAGAGAAGGAACAGTTAACAGGAGACAGGAGAGATTTCTTTCCCCTTAGACTTCTTCATTTTGTTTTATTTTTTGTTATGGATCAACACTGATTCTTGGTGCCAATGTTCTGAATCATTCTGCTGCTGCTCTTGCTTGGCTCTTGGATGCTGATTCATTATAAGAAGGTGCTGATACTAATATTCAGTCCTGGACAGTTAAATGGGTGCTCCTTTTAAAGACTAAAGTCTTGAGGAGATGGGACTTCCACAGTCAGTAAATCTGTATCTGAAAAAAGGTTCATCAAGGGCAGGAACATCCCCTGAAGAGCAAGGCCTGGAAGCATCTGTGAAGAACAGACTACCTTGTGGTCACCTGGAAAATCTTCTGGATAACTTTTTTTCTGTGAGGATTATCCCAACTGAGCTGCATACCCGTGGATATTACACAAAAAGAGAAATGGAGCCCTCCTGGAGGATTACTAGTTCATTGCTTTAATTAAGTTGTAACAAATGTCTCCATCAGAGTGGGTGACTATTATGCAGAGTTCTGTGTGTTTATAAAAAAACTAAAAAAGGCAGAAATTGAAGGGTTGCAAGAGCAAACAGCATGTGGTTTAAAATCCAACATACCAAACAATTGGGCCAGAATGATGTGATATCAGTGACATGTCTCTCAGCACAGAAAGCATTAATTCTCTCATTAATTATCCCCATCATCACTGCTAGCTGATCTTTAAGATACCTTGTCCCAGATAAGCAGGGAAGAAAAAGCTGAGATGTGCAGACAGTCCAGCTTGTTGGAAAGTAATAAACTTTTCCCTCCCTCATTTGTTTCAACAGAAATGTAGCCATGGATTTCTGAATACATTTATTAGAGAAGAATGTCTTGATCTGTTCCCTCACCATCACCAAGAAAACTGCCCAGTTAAGGATTATTTGTCTAAATCCAAAATATTTTCCACAAGGACTTTATGTCTTCTTTCCCTCCCCTGTTCCACACATTTCTAAGGACAGTGTGCTTCAATGAAAATAAATCCAACTTTTTTATAGGGGAAAAAGGTCAGCAGAAATTTACAGCCAGTCTTTAAAGCAGTATTTTAAGTTATCAAAAAAAGGAGAGGAAATGTTATCCAACACCTGAACACTGACAGCTCTGAGTGAGAATCCCACTGCTCCAGGTGAGCTGTTTCTTTGTTGCCCCAAAGCAGTGAGACAATCACAAATTTTAAACAGAGAAAAATCCTATGGCATTTTCATGCTTATTATGAGCTGAGGGAAAATAGCACTTTCTGTACTGATCCCTGCAACACTTTCATAGCACTTTCTCCAGCCTGATTCTTTATAATATTTTTAAAATATTGTCACTGTTCCTCTTTTGAATGGAAATTGTCATTTTTGTACCTTTTAACAACTTCCATATAGCAAATCCTTCTTTTGAAATGTAATTTGCATCTATAATAAGCATTTTTTGCAAATAGTATGTTTGTTTGTAGTTTTTAGCCTTACATGAAGCTGATGGAGATTAGAATCAGTTCCTGTAAAAATGAGGCTGCAGCCTTTGCACTTTTCAGTCCACCTTTTCAACAGAGCAGTAGCACAGTTTTCTGTATCTGCATGTCTACTGCATGTGGTTGACATGTATTTTTTTAAGCTTGGCCACACTCATCATTATTAGCCAAACTTGGTTGGTTTCCTCGTTATGTGCTAATATTTCAAGACTGAGGAGGATTGATCTGCCCAGCTCTGACTCAGACTTTTCTATTAATGAGCATTTCTGTCTGTAACTAAAGAGCAGCATGACTGTTATAGCAGGAAACAGATAAACTTTATTATCTATTATCACTCTATCTCAGTTTCTCATCTGTGACAGAGAAAGAGCGGTGTAAAAGTTTGGCTAAGCTTCATCTTCCATAGGAAGGCAGATGTCTTTTAATATGTGCAATATCAAATAAAAAAGTTATGGGATGAGATTTTTAAACTGATAATACCAGGACAATAAATTATTTCTATGGAAAGTCAAAGCAAAACATGTATTTTTGTTACCATTACTAGTTGGTGCAAAAATCAGAGAACTTCAAAGACCTTCTGCTGGGCAAGAAAAGATTAGCTTTTGATTGAATTTTTTGCCTTGGCACCCTTAATCTGACTTCCAAAGAAGTGAGGAAGACAGACATAAGTATACTGGAGTTTGTTCCTCTCTCTTCTGTATAACTCCTAAATGTGTTAAACAATTTCAATCAAATTTCTGAATCAGGTGGGAATCTCCATTCCCTCAAGATTCACAGGCACAAAAGTAAAGAATTGGCATTAGCTCAGCCTGGTAGAAGAGATGAGAAGTCTCTTACAGGACAGTACATAATTTTTTAAATTCTGTTGGTGAATTGCATGATGAACCGAATCTCTTCTTGCTGGTGCTGCTGCTGCTGTTAGCTTTTTTCCCCACATATGCCTATTCTTAACACAGATTTTAATTTTTCAGGAAGAAAATGTGAAAATTGTCCTCATGAATCCCAATATTGCTTCAGTACAGACCAATGAGACTGGCTTAAAGCAGGCTGATGCTGTCTACTTCCTCCCCATCACTCCCCAGTTTGTCATTGAGGTCATCAAGGCAGAGCGTCCCGATGGATTAATTCTGGGCATGGGTGGCCAGACTGCTCTCAACTGTGGTGAGTGTTACAGGTGCCTTGGCACTCCATGCAGACGGAATCACGGTTTTTACCAGAAAACAAGTAAAGTAATAAGGGACAGGACCAGAGCAAATGGCCTCCAGTTGCACCAGGGGAGGTTTAGATTGGAAAAATTTCTTCACTGAGAGGATGGTCAGGCGTTGAAACAGTCTGGAAGTGCTCAAAAGGTGTGTGTTGTGTCACTTGGGGACATGATACAATGGTGCACATAGTGCTGCTGGGTTAACATTGGACTTGTTGGTCTTAGAGGGCTTTTCCAACCTGGATGATTCTATGATTCTACCACATGTTCTGCAGATTTTATTTCTGCAGGCATCCAAGCCCCACGTGCCTCACACATTGGCCAGGTTTCTGAGGGATAGAGGCAGAGATACTAACCATGGGGTAGGGAGTCATTGCTAAGCTGTGAACTTAACATCTGATTGCTGGGTTTGGTACTTCAAAGTAATTCATATGTCCTGCTTTTCATCTTAAATCTTAGTTATCATAGTTGGATTGGGATATTTTAACCACCTTGAGGCAGAGATTAAAAGGAAAAGTTACCTTCATTTAACTTCTTGCACCAATATTCATCTGTGCTGCTTTGCTCTGTGCTGCAGATGATGGCCTAGTGGTAACTGTAGTATTATCCCAGGTTTCACAGATTTGAGGATGGAAAATTTCTTGTTATGGTTATGAATGCTGACAAAGATAATAAAATTAGCTGTGGATGAGGCCAGACAAGTTGTCAGCTAATCAGATATCTTTTGAATACTTTCTTTGTTCTAAATTTTCTAAATTCTTCCCTGGGAAGATGGTGAGGCCCTGGCATAGGTTGCCCAGAGAAGCTGTGGCTGCCCCTGGATCCCTGGAATTGTCCAAGACCAGGTTGCACAGGGCTTGGAGCAACCTGGGACGGTGGAAGGTGTCCCTGCCCATGGCAGGGGGTTGGAATGAGATGAGTTTTATGGTTTCTTCCAACCCAAACCTTTCTGTCCTTCTCTAATTCTAGGATTCTTCATCTACTATCAATCCTCAAAACTGTGTCTTTGCTTACTCTGCAGGAGTGGAACTCTTCAAGCAAGGAGTACTGCAGCAGTATGGTGTGAAGGTCCTTGGTACCTCAGTTGAATCCATCATGGCTACAGAGGATAGGAAGCTTTTTTCTGATAAACTAACTGAGCTAAATGAAAAGATTGCTCCTAGCCTTGCAGTGGAATCGGTAAATCAGATAAATTTGAAGATGTGATTGCTATTACTGTTGCCCATTTGACTTAGTAAAAATATTTCTCATTTTGTCGAGTGAAAGCTGAATGCAACTGTGGATGCTGTACAGCACTCCCCGGTGATTAATACTGGGTCACCATGATTTCAAATGAGTGAAAATGCAATTAAGCACTGCAAAAACCTAAACTAATCTACCAGTTGACAAGAAAAGTAAATTATATTGGGGTGACTCCTGTGCTGCAGCACAAAAGTATGTGACATGTCAGGGGTACTGTTCATAAATCAGATAAAAGCCATTTAGAATTAGGATTCGAGGTCCCCAAAATCAGCAGTATTGAAGTCATTCTTGAGGATGGGAGTATGAAAACACAAAATCTGGTTTGCTGGAAAGGTCTGTTCAAGTTTGCAGGAAATCAAACAGGTCTTAAACTGGGATATCTTTAGGAGGGGTTATTTCATGCTGAAGTCTCTGAAGACGGATCATGTAAGGATATTGTCCATGGCAGGTCAGCAAGTAAGTCCACATATAGCTAAGGACAGAAGTCACCTCCTTGAGTGCATGTTCCAGTTTTCTGCTGTTTGGCAGAAAAAGGCAATATTATAAAGTAAACTTTTATTATTTTCATTTTATCTTCAGGCAGTTTAGTGTCTTATTGATGGGATTTCCAGTTAATCTTGTAATCAAAGTTGAAGAATTTATTAATCTGAATTGCTATCTATTTCTGAAATGTATTCCCCTCTCCTTTAAGGTTGAAGATGCTCTGAAGGCTGCTGAAAAGATTTGCTACCCTATCATGATACGTTCTGCCTATGCCCTTGGTGGTCTGGGGTCTGGCATATGTCCTGATAAGGAAAGTTTGCTGGACCTTGGTACAAAGGTATATCTGGAACTGCAAACTCTGGGAATAGAACTGAACATCTGATTTGCTTAAATACTATTCTAAGGTCACAGACACTGGAATTGTACATACCTTACCCTTCATCTTATCTTTAAAATATTGCCCTGGTTAGGAACTACCCTCTTTTCGTAATTCCTGCTGATGGATAATGAAAATGGCTCAACGACAGAACTTTTAAATCCATGACAAACAAGTCATAATTTGAGCAAGTTTTTCAGCAGTTTTGGTCTGAAAAGAAACACATCGGCCTATATTCATCTACTTCCATGAGTAAATGAACAGTGTCAAGGAAGTTGAAACATTTGAAATGTTGAGTGATAATGTGGTCTTAGGGACAGAAAGCCTGGGAGGCTTGGGCCTTTTCTGTGTTTTTGTCTAAAGATGGTAATTTTCCTAGGTCAAAAGCTCATTTAGCAGGATGACACTTCATAATTTGACAACTAGCAGCTGTCTCTGGCTATGAAGACAGCTCTTTTTCTGTAGAAAATCTGGGATCGTTTAAACATTTGCTGCAAAAAGTGAACAGATAATTGGGGAAAACAAATCAAAAAGTTTTTTCCTTGTCAAAAATGCAGAATTTCAGGAAGTAAAACTCTATCCTGATGGGTCTCTAGAATTCTTGGGTTTGTCTTTCCCTGGTTTGCCCAGCCTCTTCATCTTTCGCTCATCTCTAGAAAGAAATACTGCGGATATCACTGAGAGCTGTATGTGCAAATGACTTCTTTGTGTTCCCCACCTCTGCTGTCACGCACAGGCTTTGGGTCTGGTGTGCTCAGTGCTGAACAAACGCTGCTTGCACAGTGCCAGCTGTGGGAGGCTCAGGGGACAGGACTGGCACATGTAGGGGAGGCAGGGGGGACAGGAACCCCATTTTACAGATCCATGGTGAGGTTAGAAACACATCGCTTACTCAGGCTCACTTGTGGGCTGTGTTTAGAGGAAGCAGAAATTCACCCACAAACCCTGGGAGCGCAGCTGTCTAACAGGTTTATATCAAAACATTTTTCAGTAGGAAAACCCTCTTTTTTTCAGCAGGAGAACCTGATTTTGATCAGCACATTGTGGGTTTTTTTTAAAAAGTAAGCCTGCTGCCTACCAGCACCCTCAGATTCCTCTCTGCAGGGTTGTTTCCCAGTTAATACTTCTGCCAGGTGTTACCTCATCCTAAGTGTGAAGTCTGGCATTTCTACTTGTTAAATGTCATCCCATTAATCATGGCTTAATGCTAAAATTGATCTGGATCTCACTGCAAGGCCTCCTGTCCCTCGGAGAGTCAACAGCACCTCCCAGTTCAGTATCAATATTTCAAAATTTGCAGTGAAAACCAATTTGAGTCTTGTTGAATTAATTCAGATTTGGATGCTCATTTCCACAGCCCAGCAGTTATGAAGATGATCTGTAGTAACTCAGTGAACTGGCTTTTCAGGCAGTGGACTGAACTGTTTATAATTCAGATGACTGAACCCTGGGTCTTTGATAGCATAGTCAGTTGAGGTAACCTGGCCTTGGGGTCGTGTCTCTAGAGTCTGCTTCTTGAGTGAGAGAAGGCACCAGATACAGGAGCATCCAGGACTGGTTTGCAGGAGTGTTTAGGTGTTCCTGCTACGTCCCCACCAAGTCAGTGCCTGCTTAGGCCAGACGTGAAGTGTTCCTCAAACCTTTTTTTCTTCTTTTATGTGTGATTTTGGCAACTGAGCTAAGGGCAATGTTTAAGTAACAGCTTGAGTTAATGACAGACAGGACCAGACTGGAGAGCCAATTCATGGGCAGCATTGTAACAAGAAGCTTTGCTAAAGGATGAATTGATAATGTCTCCATCACTTTCTAGGATTTTAAGCGAGTATTGCTTAATGTTTTCTATCTGCTAATATTAAGGCCATGTATTCACTTAGATTACGCTCATTTACCAACAAACTGTATTTTTCATTTTTGCCTCATGTGCTGAGGAATACTTTCAAGATTAGTTTAAGAATAAATCATGACCCTTGCCTCTGGTTAGTATGCCAATGACAAGCAGCATTATTAATGCTATTAATTATGTAGGGTTTGCTGGCACCCACACTCCTATCACTCAGTCACTTTGCTTTTTGCAGCATTCTCCTGTTGAAGTCCTTGGGGCTGCCCACATAAGAGCATGTCTGTTGCATGATTGAAGCCTTAGATGTTTTTATATTCCTATTTGCTATTTATGTACCATTGCAAACACACATGCCCAACTCTTATTTTCCCCATTGTATCACATAAATATTTTCAAATGTGCCTTTCAAATCACAGTAAAGCAATTTAAAAAAGAAAGAAAGAAGGAAGGAAAAAGAAATAGAATGTGCTTGTTATCAATGTTATGAACTTCACCTATTTTCATCTTTCAGTTGGTCTGGGATGTCGGGAGATAAGTCAGAGAAACCTTAAATGTGCAATATGGTCTAATAAGGGGTTTGGTGCAGGTCTTTTGGGGGGGGTGTTGTGGGGTTTTCTTTGTGTTTATTTTCTCTAACCTATTCCCAGGCATTTGCAATGACTAACCAAATTCTGGTGGAAAAGTCAGTTGTTGGCTGGAAGGAGATAGAATATGAAGTTGTGCGAGATGCTGCTGATAACTGTATTGCTGTCTGCAACATGGAAAACATTGATGCTATGGGAGTCCACACAGGTAGGCTTGGGCACAGGGTGGCTCAGTGACCTTTTTTAGGCAGTGTCCTTCTACCTGGTGTTACTGACAGAGCTTTGTGATTGATGAAGTGGGCTAGGAAAATACTGAATACAGCCAGATAGGGTGTGAAACAGACTAAATCTACACCTGTGATTGTGTTTTCCATAAGATTCCCTAGCCTGTCTCCAACTCTGGGATTCTGACTATCTGTGCTTTTAATCAGCTGTGCATGCACAAGTTGTAATCTCTAGTAATGTCATTACTAGTAGTGGGTTAGCAAAGACAGTGATTTGTGTGACCACAATTTACTGCTGCTGAGCTGCTTCTCATTTTCCTTCTCTGCTACCTTGTGGCAAACAGGAGATTCTATTGTAGTGGCTCCAAGCCAGACACTCAATAATGAGGAGTTTCAGATGCTGAGGGATCGTGCCATCAAAGTTGTCCGACATTTGGGCATTGTGGGAGAGTGTAATGTTCAGTTTGCTCTGGATCCAACTTCCCTGGAGTACTACATCATTGAAGTTAATGCCAGACTCTCAAGAAGTTCAGCTTTGGCCTCCAAGGCGACAGGGTAAGATTATTTTAAAAAACCAAAATGCTACAGAACAAACAAATGAATAAACAAAAAACTGAGGAGAGCTGAACAGAAAGAGAGAAGGGATTTGGATCAATGTATTATTTAAATAAGCAGGTGACAGCTGCAAGGAAGAAGAGTTCCGGCATCTGCCTTCCATGTAGTTAAAACATGGACTTGTAGCCACATTTTCATCAAGGAAGACTGAAGTTGGCTGTTAGAGAGTACTCTGGAGCAGCCAGGTCAGGAAGGTACAGATTTCTGCATAGGAAGCTTCTAAGAACAGCTCTTGTCAGCATCTGTTAGGACTGACCCTTGGAGAGTTGGTCCTGCTGGGAGATGGAGGATGGGGTTAGTGAGCTCTCCAGGTCACTCCAACCTGCTGATGCTGTTACTACAAATGGAAAAACTCCCAGGAGGCACGTGTGTGGGAGCCTAATCCTTACAAAGCACATCCATTGCATCCATATATTGGCTGCAAATCATCTCTGGGACCCAGAGGGCACAGTTATTAATGAGCTGTCTGTCAGATTGATGCAAATGGCATTGCTAGCTGCCTTTGTTTTGTTGGCTAATCATAAACTAATCAAGATAAAGATGGTCAAAGCAGGCTGTTTAAAAATTGGCTTCTTAATTGCACTTTGCACATGCTGTTGAGAGGCGCAAATTAATCTCTAATTTGCAGTTCTCAACAACTCTTATGGCTATTTAAGAGCCATAGCAGGCTGGAGATAAGCCATGATTTTGGACAGTGGGTGTTTGATGGTTTTCTTTTTGGATGACAGACTTGCAGCTAAAGATATCTGTTAGAGTGGGCTCACTGTGGGCGTGACAGCTACTGAAAGGGAGTGCCACAGTGGATAAAAAAGCAAGTCCCAGATCTAGGGAGCTGGCTCTGCAATGTTGAGGTAGAAGGCTGGATGAGTCCTGCTGTGCTTGAGCACAGGAGCCTTCCATTGTGTTGAGGAGGGACCTCACATCTGTTTAATTGGATTCACTCCTGGGATTTGCAAACACGAAGTACTTTCCACTGAACTGTTCTCTACTTCTCCTCTATGACAGGTATCCATTAGCATTCATTGCTGCCAAAATTGCCTTGGGGATTCCCTTGCCAGAAATCAAAAATGTGGTGACAGGAAAAACCTCTGCTTGCTTTGAGCCCAGCCTCGATTATATTGTGACCAAGATACCCCGCTGGGATCTGGACCGTTTTCAGCACACTTCCAACCGGATCGGGAGCTCCATGAAGAGTGTGGGAGAGGTGAGTGCAAGACTCCTACCTCCAATTCCACTACTTGGGAAAACCATTTCTCTTTCTTGGAAACCCTCAGAATGTCTATCTTCAAGGACCTAATGAATTTGAGGATATATATTAAGCTCAAATGATTTTTATCCAGTACTATAATTAATGGAAATGAATTAGGACTGTGTAATGTTGGATATCACAGTGTGGATTCATAAATGGTTTGACACCTAAAGGAACAGATCACTACGGATCACCTGGGGTTTATTTCATTCTTAACACTCACTCTAGGGCTCTCAGAAATATTTTTTAGTTTGAGGTTCTGTAGTGGTGGTTAATTACAGTACAATTTCACCAGTAGTAGTGTGTTAAGATTTTTAGTGGTGCCCATGAGCCACAGCTTTCAGTTCTTCCCAAGTTATTTTTCCTGTGTTAAAACCATATGCCAGATCTCAACCCACTTCTTCTCTTGAAATCCAAACACAAATTGTCATCTTGCTCTCAAGTTTTGACTTCTCTTAGAGATGAAGTGTCTTACATCAGATTTTAAGGTGTCTGGATAGTAACAGTATTTTCAGACAACATTTGAAGAGGGGTGAAATGAAGCAATATTGATAAATTACCCGCTTAATTAACTACATATAAGCTACCAAAGCAAAATAATTATTTGTGTATTTTTTCAGTTGCCTTTTCAAATAGCTATTTTATTAAATTATTTTGACATGCAAGACATTCCTAATATCACTATTGTCATTGGACAAGAAGCCTTCATCAGAACTGGAAAGATTAATTAGAATTTGATCTTCCATTGGCAGTTTTGGCTTTTAATAGTAGAGAGGTGGGTTTTTTGTTTTCAGTGAGATGATGCTTCCTGACATTAATCCCCTCTGCTTAGGGTTTTTGGCACTGTTCTGTAGAACTGGAGTTCCTAAATACAGTTGCCTTGTGCACCATCAGCTATGGACCCTTCCTGGCCATAGACATTTGCTGAGGGAGATGCTGAGTCCTTCCGGTGTTCATAGCTCACAAAAGTGCCTGAGCCTGTGTCCTTTTCCAGGAAGGATGATGGGTAAAGGCACAACAGAGATGCAGGGAGAGTCAGTGCTCTAACAGTGCAGGTAAGCTGAAGCAGGGATGGAGAAGCCCAAGGGATGCAGTTTGCAGCTGGTGGAAGGTCTGAGCAAGAAGGTTAATCTGCAGGACCTGCAGGTAGGAGAGGGAGTCTTTGAAGCAAAGAGTTTCTTGCCACTGTGTCTCTATTACTATGGCACAGTCATCTCCCCAGGTCTGAACTTGAAGCCAGATTGCACCACCTACTGCATTTTTATTAATTGAACAGTCTGGCCTGGCCTGGCTTTTTCTGAGCTCTGTTGTGCTGCGCAGTGAGCCTGGAGCTGTGAGAAAAGAGAAAACGATGTTATTTTTTCTTTTGACATTTTTCAGCATTGCATTTGAGAAGATTTTTATGCTGTTAAGGTCTCACTGCACTGGGAAATAAAAATGTAAAAGTTTGAGAAAGGGCTCTGTTACCTCACAGATTTCTAGACAGAAAGGCTTGTTTTCTTATTAGATACGGTGTCAAGACTGAGGGAGGGAAACCCCAGTGCTGCTACACCAAGGAGGAGTAATCATTTAGAAGAGCCCTCACAGGGGAGAGTTACTATTAAATGTCACTTAAAGGAAGAGGAGCAGATTTCTCCTGAACCTTAAAATTCACACTGTGAGTTTCTATCTCTAACAGGTTGTTAAAGAGAAATATTGTTTTATATTACTGTACTCATGCTGCTGCATAACGTTTCCCTCTACCAGAGTGCTTCCCTCAAAGTTTACAGAGGCAAGCAGCATCCTCCTGTGTGTTACAGACAGGGAGATGGAAACCAAAAGCAGTCGCTTGTCCAGAACTCCCCATTGATACCATGAGCAGAATCAGATCTAGAAGTGGGGCTACCAGGCTCAGACAGCTGCACCTTACAGCCAGCAGGACTATCTTAGGGAGGAGTCCAAAGGCTGCCATCTCTCTGTGTGCTTGTCTTCATGGCTGGAACTCTCCCCACTCTGTTACTCAGGGCACAGCCAGGCTCGCCTCACTCTAGCTCGTGTGGATGTGTTTTCCCTTACAGGTCATGGCTATCGGACGCACGTTTGAAGAGAGCTTCCAAAAGGCCCTGAGGATGTGCCATCCCTCAGTAGATGGCTTCATTTCACATCTGCCTATGAATAAAGCCTGGCCAGCCATTGTAGATCTCCAGAAGGAGCTCTCTGAGCCATCCAGCACTCGGATATATGCAATAGCCAAGGTAACAAAAGATAGAAAGACCCTGACCCACGTCCCTTGAACCGGATCTACTGGATTGGGTCAACTGAGGTGACAAACACTGAGTATTCTTCATTCCCTTGCTTCCTTCTGTCAAGCTCACTGGGAGCACTTTGAGTAGGATTCTTCCTTATGCTTTCTGCATCTTCCATGTTCAGGTAATGTGTTTGCTTTTTGGTGGTACAATCTTAGCCTGTGCTCATTGCATACAGCATCAGGTGCATTCCTGTGTACTGTCACTTTAGCCTGTAGCTGAGTGCTGGTGGAGACCTGGATTGCTTTCCTCTCCTGTAATGTTATATGTCTGCTAAACCTTGGCTGGTATTCAGCCCTGATTTACACTAGTGTAAGTGCCAGTCAAAACTGGTCAGTTTTGCAGATCACAAAGGAATAAATGAAGATCCTTTTGAGAACTGAAACTAAGAATGATAAAGAATGGCAAGCTGCAGTGTGTGAGAGCACTGTCTACTTGCAATAGTTGCACTGGTATGGGCTTGAAACTAAAAGAACTTCACAACTCTATGTTAAATTTCAAAGACAAGAAATCCGCCGTTCTTCAAAACTAGCTTAGCTTCCTGTAGCATTCTTTTAACCACTCTCCTGTCACACTGGTCAAATCACTTCAGCCTTGAAGGTGTCTGTGTAACAGGGAGTGTTACTGTAAGGGGACTAGGGTGTGAATTTATTTCTTCCTTCATCTCCTCAGTGTTTGCCTGTGTGTATCATGTGGTAAATATGGGGTTAGTCACTTTAGAAGGTAGGTGCAATTTCACACTTTGGTTTTGCTGCAGGTAACATGTCCATCTGTCCATACCCCCTATGAAGAGGAGAGCACAGATGTCTTTTACAGCTCCTGCTTATCTGTTGGCTTACTTTTTTTAAGATTACAAACCCTCCTGGCAAGGAATGCCCAATTACTCTTTTTTGTGCCCCCGACTTTGTGTGGTGGAGTCTTTAAGCCCTTTGTGCTCACGTGTAGGTACATCTACTTACACCTCCACATGAGTGAGGACCTGAGCCTATGCTGTGTTAGTTAAAAGGTTTTCACATAGCTGTTCCTCTTATAAATGGCTGAAGAAAAATCACAAAGTGTTTTATAAATGTGTGGCTTGTCCAGCTGTTCTCTCTTGCTTTTCAAGCTGGGAAAGTGCATGTCTTCATCCTTCAGCAGCTGTGTTTGGTCTTTATTGCAGCCTTTTTCTTGTGACTGAGAGAAAAATCTTACTTCTTGTGTCTCTGAGTGCTTCAGGGAGATTTTATGAAAGATTAAACTTAGACCCATATTAACACAGGGAATCTGGGGAGATGAAGGTGAGTTTGGGTCCCACTGAACACTGGGTGATCCCAGCTGCTGGTATTTTCACTGGGAGCTGTTGGAAAAAGCAGGAACACTTAGTCCCTCCTTATAAAGAGTTGCCTCTGCCCAACACAGTGCACTAATTCATCCCCATTAATAACTGAGGCAAGCAGTATAAATAAGAGGTGCTTCTGGCAGCTGAGGCTGTCTGCATGGAAGTCCTTTTCCATCTTATTGACACATAAAAGCCAATGCTAAGTCCCCATTAGCCATCAGCTCTGTTTGAAACAGGATGGAGCTTTGTTATATTTTGTGTGTCTTCTCCCCCTCCAATCCCACTAGTCAGCCCTCCAAGGCTTTTTACTTTTTCTCTTCCCTTTGCCTGTTGGATGATGACAACAGCAACTGTTCAGGTGCAAGGAAAGGGAGTTCAGCTGCCATTCAGAGCTATTGCTGTTGTAGTGAGGTTCCCTGTTGTCATGTAAAAGAAGGCACAGGAGAGAGGCTGACATAGATGAGACTTGTTCCTTGGCCAGAGTGGGAGTGTTGCAAGGATGGAACAGCCTGATGACAGGGATGTTCAGTTTGTGTCAGGTGTTTTCTGCTCCTCTTAAGGTTGTATACAAGTGGCTGCATGCTCTGTTTCCCACCAGGGCCCTGGTCTCCCAGTTGTCCACACTACAGATGTGTAGTTTGCCCTTGTGTTGCTGTCCATAGGCAGCTAAATTCTTTCTTTGGTGAGGAGCCAGGATGGAACTGAAGGAACAAGGGTGCTGCCCGCAGAGAAAGCACAGGCAGCTGAGCTGCCCTCCACTGCTTGGCCTGGAGGCCAGGTTTGCTCCACGGCTCTTGGTGTGAAGGCAGTCCTGTAAACCCCTTGGCTGCCCAGTATGGTCCAGTTCCTACTGGATGGGATACTCTTCAAGTTGAGCAGGGCTCTAAAGTCACACTGTCCTGCTGTGACTCTCTCCTCCTGCTTCCATGGTGTGTTTTGGCTGTACTCCTTCATGTAGGTTTGAAGAGAGGAAAGCCATTGGAGTTCAGGGCCTCATGAACTCCAAATTCTACATGATTGCCTGGAAACCTGATCTGCCCCTGGAGTGTGGTGATAGGGAGCAAGAAGCGTCTGCAAACTCATTCTTTACTCCCAGTCTCCAGATTTATGCAACAGGGATGAAGATAGTTGATTTTCTTTGCCCCTCCTCTGATGAATGAGTTCAAGGCATATGTTTTTTTCAGTTTCCTTTGAAGGTCCCTAGGACTTTTTAAATAAAGTATCCTAAGCAGCTTAAGAGTATGTGGTCATGCTACCTGTGTGTGTATGTGTGGCTCAGGGACCACTGACAGAGAGTTGGAGATCTTCAAGATGTGCAAGTCTGCATGTGTTTCATAAAAACAGATGGACAGAAAAAAAGACCTGCTCACATCCCACTTGTGTGGCAACTGACCTCACCCTCCAAGCACTAAGGAATCAGGATGGGAAAGACCCCTTACCAGTTGCCTCATACCAGGAGTGTATCCAGAAATATCTGAGAATCCCAGCTTTGTCATTGCCAGTGCTCAGGGACTGCTGTGAGGGCCCCAGGCTTCTCACTGCAGGCACTGGGAAAAGCAGTGGCTGTTGGGTGCCAAGCACAAACCGAGGACTCGGTATGTGACTGGGTACTGTAAAGGAGCAAAATATGCCTTAGAGGTTTTCACCACTGCTTGTGAGCACACAGGATATTCCAGTGAGCAGTTGTTACCTCTCAGAACAAGAGGATAATTGCAAGAGGGAGACACAGGCAAGCTGCCTGGGAATTCTTTAGAAAAGGCAGAAGGTAGTGTCAGTATTTTGCAGAGAGCTGCCAGCCATCCCTTGTTCATGTGGGTGGTGGCCCATTTCTCTGAGCTGGCAGAAGGTCTCCCCATTGCTGAAGCACATGGTGATTATATCAGCATTGTGCCCAAGTTTGATAACTCGGGGGAATAATGCTGGGGTGCAGTGGACCAAGCTCATTCCTGCATTAATTCTGGAATTTTCTTCAATGGCATTGCTCTGGCTCTGTTCCAGGGATGCTGCCCTGCAAGAAAACAATTAAGCATGGTAAGAAATTAATGAGCCTGATTACTTTAGCTCAGCAAATATACCGTGCTGGCATTATCATTATGGTTGATTATAGTTGCTTTATCAGGAGAGTTGTAACTGTACACCACTGGTGAGACCCAAGAAATTGCATTGATAGAAAATACATCATATTGAGGGCTCTCTGAGGTGCTGGGGTTTTTTTTTTAATATCACGATTTTGTTTTGTAACCCACTGTCTTATGAATAATACCTCTGTATAATTCATTTTTACCCCATGGCTGTAAAGAATTGATTTAAAAAAAAACCCATCAATAACCCCAGCAAGATAATGCAGGGAAATTTGAGAGGTCTTGACATTATCTTGAGGTAGAGTGAGAGAAGCTAGAGCTATGCTGTAGCTGCAAGCATCACCCAGGACCTGACTTCCCCTTGCTTCAGAGGTAATGCAAGGCCACATGCTTTGATTCAGCCCTGTGTATTTCAAGGGTATATCAAGATTTATGCTCCAAAGCAAAATGTTCCTTCACAGCTGAGAATCCAGAGCTTCCTGTTTTACATTTGCAGCTAGGAGTTTGGCAGTGGGCAACTTGGGTGGTAAGAGGTGCAGATGGAGGATTGGTCACTGCAGCCTGGCTCCCTGTAGTTAGCTGAGCATGTTCTCAGTGGCCACCCAGCCTAGCTGCCTTCAGCTTGTCTGGCTGCTGGCTCTGTGAAAAGCAAATTACCTCTCTCATTGAAACAGAAGCCAGCTTTTGGAACCAGAGCACAGGGAAGTGGCTGGTGCCTCCCTGCACTCCTCATGGGGCAGGTTCTCTTGTTGCTGGAGACGGGGTCAGGAGGTAGAAGAACATTGGGTTTGTACAGCTTGATCTACCAAACTTTTTTCTTTATGATACACACTTGCTGCTACCTTTTTGCAGATTAAATCTGTATTTGTGCAACATGTGTTGAAGGGACTGCTTGTTGCTGTCCTGTTTTTGGCAGGCCTTGGATAATGAAGTCCCCGTGGATGTCATTCACAAGCTCACAGCGATTGACAAGTGGTTCCTGTATAAGATGCGCAGCATTGCGAACATGGAGAAGATCCTAAAGGGAGTGAACAGGTAAAAAAGCCTTGTCCTAGGAGGAGCCTTGTCCTTGAAGGACACAACAGTTCTTCTGGGAATCCTGCTCGGAAACCTATGGTAAGCACAGATGCAGTCAATGCTGAGAAGTTTACTCAAGTGCTTGAAATAAACAGCGTTGTCTTAAAAGCCAGTTCACCATCTCAGTCAGCAGAAATTTTTGAGCACAGTCTTTTTGGTAAAATTACTCCTTGGATTATGGAAGTTACAGTTTATTTTGGAAAATCCTCATTATCTCTGAGGCTAAGACTGGGAACGTGGATAGCCTGCAATGAGTAACTCATGTACCTAGGACAGAGATACCTTTCAAACTCAACACTGGACTTGTCCTGACTTACTACACCTGAGGGTCACATACACTGCATTTTATTTCCAGCCTGGCCTATTGATTTTTTTAAGCTTTTCTGCTTTGCTGTGATTATGCAGTATGTGTGAGTACTGCTTTTGTACCACGCTTTCAAACATCTATGGTTCCAGGCATATTTAAATATAAATCTTCTTCCTTCAAAAAAAATGACCATATAAAAGCCAGCAGGAAAGATAGGAGTAAATTAAAGGAGTGGGCTGTATTTCAGTTCAGACTCTTGCTGACTTGAGCTTCCCCTTCATGTTTTACGAGGCTGGGGGAGCCTCTTTGCTGAGTTATTGGCCCAGTGTTACTGGCTTTCCTGCCTCTGGTACCCGTTGTGCTCACACGTGTCACCACATGATGGCACTGGGAGCGCAGTGGAGGCAGTGAGTTCTGAGCTGCTCCTCAGTTCACCTGCGTCATCTCTGCTTTTTGACCAGCTGCGTGCTTTTAATTGAGAAGCTCTTGCTCTCCCTTGCACCCGGAACAACCGGGATCTGGAGCTAAACAAAAATAAATGTGGAGAGAGATGTGGAAGAGAAGGAATAGCTTGATTATTTGCATTAAATCTGTTGTTTGGCTGCAGAAGTTTTTGTCCTCTAACATCTATGTCTATACATCTAACATCTACATCTATACAGATATATTTGTATCTGGCCTCCTAAACATGTATATGCAGCTCCTGAGGAAGAAAAACAACATGTCCAGAATCAGTTTGAGCTTGTCAATGTTGGAGTGGCATGCTCTGGAAAGAGTCCCCAGAGGTTGGTCACATCCTCAGCTGGTATAAATCCAGCATCACTCCACAGAGCCTAGTCTTCCTGAGCACTCCTATATCCCTGCAGTTGCTTTCCCTGTCTCTGCAATGCATGGCAGGTGATGATACTACCGTGATCATTAGCTGGTACCACCCCACACAGTTTTCCATGCTTGTGGTGCCCAGGCAGCAGGCTGTGCAGGCAGCCTGCTACAGAGAGCCCGCACACAGCTTTGCATTTTTATCAGACACAAGCAATGTTGTGTCCCTTGGAAGTGGATTCTTGCAATTCAAATCAGATTGTGGGTGGTATCATAGAATCACAGAATGGTTTGGGTTGGAAGAGTCTTTAAAGATCATTTAGTTCTAAACCCCTCCCTTGGGCAGGGACACCTTCCACTAGACCAGGTTGCTCCAAGCCCTGTGCATCCTCATCTTGGACACTTCCAGGGATCCAGGGGCAGCCACAGGTTTCTCTGGGCAACCTGTGCCAGGGCCTCCCCAGCCTCACAGTGAAGAATTTTTTTGTAATAGCTAATCTAAATCTTCTCTCTGTCAGTGTGAAGGTGTTCCTCCTCGTCCTGTTGATGCCTTTTTGCTGGTCCTAAAATCATGAGCCAGATACAGTTAGGTGATAAAAGAGGTTACCTTTATAAGGATCCTTAGGAGCACAATTGTCAGGTGGAAAATGCCAAAGATGCGCACATAACATAACATGTATACAATTTTTATATGTTTAGCAAATTAGCATATCTGGTAAAAGTCCCCAGTTAGAGACATAAGTAGTGAGGTAATTTCCCCCCGGTTCAACCCTCTTTGAATTCCCCCTCTTTTAGATAGGAACTAAACTTTGTCTATGAAAATGTGTCTCAGAGAGCTAGTTTCAGCTGTGGCTTTGCAGAGAATCTAACCTTGGACCCACAGCTTGGAGCCATTGGGGAATTTGTTTTGTCTTTCTGTCTAATAGAGTAGGTAAAATGCTAGGTACAAATACTACGATATGCTACAGAGCTACAAATATATGTGTAAAGAATATAGAAAATTTATAAAAGAAAAAAAGGCAAAAATCAATCCAGCATCACGGTCACTCCATGCTCTTTAAAATACTCTCTCTCCAACTTCCTTGTCAGCTCCCTTCAGGTACTGGAAGGCCACAGTTAGATCACCCCGAAGCCTTCTCTTCTCCAGCCTGAACATACAAATTACCTTACCCTCATTCACTTACTGGTGCAGATTTTCACTCCACTATAATTGCTCACATGTTTGCAAGAAAACTGTCTTACCTCCCAGACAGCACTGGAGAGAGGGGATGAGCTGTCCAGCTGCATTACGTTGAAGGCACAAAGGCAAAGAGCCAGGGAAAAACACCTGTGACTTGAACTAAGAGGCTAGTCCAGTGAGCCACATCAGGAAACATATCTCTACCATAGCCAAGGGAAAGCTAATTGAGTGATGCAAATGAGACTTGGCACATGTGTGCTCTTCCTGCAGCTAGCTGTTTCCAGTCCCCAGCATGCCTGGCATGACTTCTACCTGTGCTACAGGATTATTTCCAATTGAAAAGAATAAGAGGTGATGCCATCACTGCTTTAAATCTTTCTGTTGTTAGAGTACAGTTGCCAGAACCTGAAGTAGTTGCCCTGTTCCTGGGCATTGTTGCTGGTTACTGGTTGTTTGGATGAATCCACCCCTTTCTTTTTGTCTCCATGTCCCTTTTGGGGTTCTTTGCAGTGATGTTTTAGATGCAGTTGGAGTAACGAGAGTCTTGATTTGGGACCTGCAGAGCTGTTGTAGAGACTGGTAACAAGGAGATGGTCTCTGCCAAGAGGAAATTAAGAGCTAGAACAAGTGGGTATGACAGACAGATGGGGAAGGGGGACTAGAGGCAGGTGGAGGCCTTTGAGAGCAGTTCAGGAAGCAGCTCTCACACACCACATGCTGCCTTGCATCCTCGCCATGTGCAGCATTCAGAGGTGAGCAGAAGGATACATGCAATGGATCTGCTTACACGTGTGAAAGGCTGTATGGGATAATGCAATGCAGAGGGAAAAACTTTCTGACCTCTAAATGTTTGTGCATTCTCTGTGATGCAGAGGCAAGGATAGCCATTTGCACAGACAGTAGGGACTGGGAAGAGCACCCTCTGCCTGATTTGCCTTTTTCCCATTTAACGTTTTTCTAAAGAAGGTTGGACCTGGTGCTGGGTGGGACTGTATAGCTTTGTCACGCTGCAGCAGTGGTTCCATTTGACTCTGCCTCTGGGCCCTCTAGGATGCAGAAGTAGTTGTTTCAGATTATGTGATGTGGCTGCAAGAAAGCAATTGGCCTGAGCTGAATTGGGAAAAGAAAGCCATTTTGAGCGTACCTGTGAGACTAACAAACATATCACAGACATGTCAAATATGTTCTTCTACTGCTTCTCCTACGACCTTACATATTTTTTATTTTGGAATCTTACGTGTGAGGGGGTTTTTGTTGTTGTCTGACCAATTAATTTTAACTTTAACCTTCCCCACCATGCACATGGACATAAACAAATAAAACCACTGTATACACTTGCATGGAAAGAGCAAGCATCATCCCATGCTGTCAGTCCATGAATAGGTGATGGTGTATGAAGCAGCGGCCATGCAATACGATGTGCTATTATCTGGGAATTATCTCCCTAGATTTGGCCTTGCCAGTCCCATGAGTGAAAATGAGAAGGGCCTGGAGAGACCCTGCTGGTTGTTCATCACACTGACAGCTCATGAAGGAGGTAGAAGTTTGGACAGACCGTGTCCAGCTGCCTGAGGCAGCAGGGAGGCCACTTTAAGGCCAGGGCTATGGACGCAGTGCTGAGCAAGTCAGATTTGAAGCAGGGTCCCAGTGATACCAAACATTCCCAGGAGGACAGCTGAAACCCAGGCTTAGAAGCAACACCTAAGGCATACCTGACTAGGCCTAGGTGCAAGGGAAAACCTCTTTTGGAATTTACATCTGTTCTTTGACTGTTGTTAGTGAAGATTTGTTTGCATGTAGCCACGATTATTTTTATTTGTCCCTGACTTTGGGATCCCTGAAAACAGTGGCTGTATGCAAGGAGAATGTACAACAAACATGATTAAATAGAGGTAAAGAGGTAGGCAGCTATGGTGAAATCTTCACTTAGGTGCAAGTGACATGGGGACAAAAGCCTTGTTGAAAATCAATAGGACTTGTGTTCCTAAGTCACTTGGGTATCTCTGTAGAAATGGAACCTGCAACTGATTGTATTTGCCATTACTTGAGAGCTCATAGGGATGGGGGGAAAGCAGAGGTAGTGGACTCAAGTTCACTGCTGGAGAAAATCCAAGTAAAACCCAGGAAAGCCACCTTGCAGCAGGCAGAAGTGTGAGTATATTGCCCAAAGAGGAACATTTCAATATTGATTATTGAAGGCTGTAAAGTAGAATTCAATTGAGGAAGGAGGAGCATAATAAACCACCATTGTGAAGAGCAAAGCACAGAGATGGTGAGCTTGCCCAAAGTCTCAAAGACAGTCTGGCAGTGCAGTGACCTGAACTCTGTCACCTGAAATCTCAACTCTTCAAGTTAATTTTAATGGAAACAGCAGATCGTCTTTTTGGCAGATACTGAACTAGCCAGTTTGCTAACAGTGGGAAATGATGGCACCAATCATATTTTGATAATTTTGGAGCTTTGTTTTGAATGAAAGTATGTCTTTGCTCTCTGGGTGGTATGTGAAAACACCTTCTGGCCTGTTGTATGCTTGAAAGGCGTTAAGTGCAGTCCTGACTATCACTCTTGCTGTTCCTAATGAGACATAGGTTAATAAAGGGGAAAGAAAAAAGTGGGAGGGTGCAGACCCACTTTAGCCCAGCATTTGCAGGTGGGTGCTGTGCTCAGTTGCCCATGGGAGAAGCTGTTTATTGCAAATGCCTTTTGGGAGCCCCTGTCCCTGGTATCTGCAAGGTGTGCTTTGAAAGCTATTTGTTGGAAGCATGACTGTGGTGGAGTAGGCACAGAAATACAGGTGCTGGAATGAAAACCTGGCACCAGCACATGAGCTGGGAAGCACTGCCGGGAGGGAAACTCAGATAAGCCATCAATAACCTGTGCTCTTCGACAGGGACTGCTGCACCCCCACTTTTCTCAGCAGCAGTTTCTGCTGACCCGTGTGCTTTTGGGACAGGTCAGAAAGCATCACACAGGTCCTGTGTGGGCATCAAGCAGACCAGGTCCAGTGATGGAAATGAGGCTGTGCTGATTTATGCCATTTGAGGAGTTGTCACTGACATATTTGTAGTGCTCCTCTCTAGCTAACTGGAAAGATTACTTTTGTCTTCTTTGTGAACTGTAGGATAGGAAAGGCTTGGGAACAAGTTCAGAATGCAGTACATGAGGAGAATAAAATACAAGCAGCTATTCAGCACTGTTGTTTGAGCTTTGTGTGGATCTAACGTAAGATGCTTTCTTTTTGTCTTGTAGAGCCACTGGTAATAATTTCACAGCTGTATTTTCTTTCAAAGCATCTGTACATTTGTGAAAATGTAATATGTATGTTTTCCTTGATGCAGAGGATATACAGGCATTGCCTTAAAAAGCCATTGGGGAGTCTCTGTAACAAGTATGTACAATGCTAGAAGCAGGGCAGTCTGTACCATGGCATCCCAGCAAAGACCCCAAAGCTCTCTTTTACCAGGGGTAGAAAACAGGCTTTCAGGAAAGAGATATAACCCCTTTCTTGGCTGTGTTTTGGTGTGAGCTGCTGCTTTAGCTCACTTAATCTTGTGAGTGAGTCATTCAGATCTTAGGGCACAGTGTGAGGTTCATGTTAATTAAATCAAGATGTCCACAATGAGATTTATTAGCCCAGGGACCAGAATGTTAAAGGTGCAGAGAGCACAATTGTTCTGTGAGTGAGATTTGTTGGTTTACAGCTCCTGCTTCCCTGAACTCTCCTTTGACGGCTTTTTGTCAGTCATCTCATGAGTTTCTTAGGAGGTGAAAACTGGTAGCAATCTGTCTCCTTATGAGGAGCAGGGAGAGAATTTATACCATGATCTCATTATTTTAATGGTGGCATGTTCAAAATCTTGTAAAACATCAGAAGTAATCAAGGAAACCACTAGGAGCCTTGAAGCAGAGCAGGACAGTGAGGAAACGAGAAAGAACATGCTTTTGTACATAATTCAGCCTGAAATTCAGTAGGTTTTTGAAACCCTGCAGGCCTATGACTACTGAGAAAGGAAGAGCTCTCTCAGGACTGGGCATAATGCATTTTGCTTCCAGCGCTTCTTACTTTTGGTCCACTTTTCTTGCCATAGTGAAACTGGGCTTAAAGTTTAGTCTGGGCTTAAATCAGTTCAGACTTGGGAGAAGCTGAGTTCAAGACCCATGGGCTGAGCCAGAGCGTGCTCACCTTTGCAGGTCCTCTGTGCATATTCAAGTCCCATTTGTAGCTTCTGAGATGAGGCAGAGGTGATGGTGCAGGTGTGAGCCTGTGAGCTTACAGGGCGCACGTTAACTGGGACATAGCACGCAGTGTCCCATGTCCCAGTGTCCCAAATGCTCCCAGCTCACAAAGTATTCCTGATCCTTTTGATCAAGACCCATTTACACGTGCCCAAGTAATATGGATGGGCATAGACTTGACAACATACCTAAAAAGAGCCTGATTTGGGAGACAAGAAAAAGAGTATCTCTTCTGCTGGCATCTTTACTGGTGGATCAGATGAAAGCTGGTCAAGTGGAAGAGAGGGCTCTGCTGAAGCAAGCAAGGTTTCCTGATAATTTCAATGCTGTCAGCATTCCTCCAATCAGTTATTAGATTTCTCCAGGTTCTCTGTGCCAAGTGAAGATTTCCTCATTAAGCAGAATTTATTCCATTTTCTCTTACTGTTGATTATCGAAGATGTGAGTGGATGGAGTTCCAAAGATGACAGGGTGGAATTTTAAACTAAAAGCAACTACAAATCAACACTGGAAGCTGAAACAGTCAAAAGCAAGGTTGGGGAAAGGCTTGTATTGTTTATAAACTGCAAAATGAGCAGGGGACTTCAGCTTTATGAGGTGAACAACCATGTAGTAACTATGGCAGTGTGCAAAAGTCCAATTGTCTAGGTTTGAAGTTCTGAAACTCCTGACTTTGATTTTGCAAAGGCAAATATTAGGAAGAGGGGCATTATAGAAATCTGAACTTATGGTCACTTAGTCTTCTCCCTTGTTTCAGAATTGATTCTAACCCAATTAGGAGGGAGGGAGTTTAATCTTTGGAAGACTTTTTGTTCTGTGTAGGAAAAGTAAGTGATGCTCCAGGGGAAAGTGGGAGGCAGTGATGTAGGACTGGGTCATGTGATTTGGTGTATCCAGGACTGAGAATTTTTGTCTTGTCTTTTAGTGCTGGATTTCTGGTGAGCTTGAAGGGTTATTTGCTCTCAAATATTCAAAGAGATTAGTTTGATTCTGCTCTTGCTGGCTTTAGTGTCTCTAGTTTATCTAAAGGGCTGTCTCTGAGCAAAGGCAGTGGGAACGGCCCCCTAAAAATTGTCACCCCTTAACCTCTGCGTGTCTGTTTTGCTATCTGCAAGATAAGCATCACCCTAGCATACTGTTGGCATGTTTCTTTATATTATTTCCATGTAAGTTGAGACATAAATGCTAAAAATTACCATTATTAGTAAATGGAAATTTTTCAGTTATGAAAATTTGTGTCCAGTACATGTAGAGAGGCAGCCTGATTTCCATGCCAGTGCTGAGGATTTGCAATTATCTGATTCAGTTCCCATTAAACGTGGTGGACCAATTCTGCTAATTTCTTCTATCATGCTTTGGGAGTAGCAGAGGTAAAAGTGCATGGAAAAAATACATGGTTCCATTTCCCCTCTAGGAACTCCTCTTTTTTATTTTGCATGCTGGTTTTCATGTAAAAAACTAGTTACCTTTCCGCATGGATTAGTAAGTGGCCTAACCTAATTTAAGCTGCTAGCCCAAGGCAAATGAATCATGGTGCAAAATAATCACTGCTTTTGTTCTACCCTCCCAGCTGGGAAGGAGGGTGACAGTGAATGATATTGTTATAATGAGATACAAGAGACGGAATGAAAACAAGCCGCAAATGAAGGCAATTTGCTGTCTCTGACAGTAATCAAATGACAGCCAGCTATGTGTGTTCCTGAGGCTGAAGGGAGGGAGGGCAAGGGAATAAACGGCACTGAAAGAGACTCATTTTCTTGGGGTCATCAGGTCTACTCACACATTCTAAGGAGACTGAGTCCTTAATAGCCGGTGACTGCTAGCATCGGTTTTGACAGAGAATTGGCGGAGTTTGCTGTATTTGCTTCTGTAAAACACACATCTATGCCTTAAGTTCTGGTGTTCGTGGTTTGTGCAAGAAGTCCTGCCTCTAAGCTGAGATCAGAAAGCAGAATGGGCTGAAGAGAAGCAGAGGAGCTTCTGGTGGAGGCATTGTGTTAAAACTCATGGTTTCCATGCTCCTGTGTGGTGCCGCAAAGCAGGTCTTACTTTGGGAAATCCAAAACCTGTGAAGCTCAACCTGCTGGATTAGGCAGGACTTCTTCACTGAATCATGGAATGGTTTGGGTTGAAAGAGATCTTAAAGCTCATCTCATTCCACCTTCTGCCATGGGCGTGGACACTTTCCACCTGAGCAGGTTACTCTTGAACAGTTGCAGGGATGTGGCAGCCACAATTTCCCTTCTGACACTAACGAAGACGAGGTTTTGCTGGAGTAAGAAGGGTGATGTGGTGCGGGTTGTAGAAAAGATCCAGGGTGCAGGTGGTGCTCTCACCTGGAGTCCCCTGAGGGCAGAGCAGGCTGTTTGTGGGGACAGGCTGGGACACAGTGCAGAGGAGAGGAATTACTGTGAGCTTTTCTTTCCTGCAAATTCTCACCAGCTTTCCCTTTCTCCTGTGCTGTTGCAGGAAGGTGCAGTGCTCTCTTTGCGTACTCCAGGGCAAGGAGGGAGGTGGCATTGGGAAATTCATAGGGCAAATCCTGTCTATCCAGGGATCTGAACCCAAGAATTCTTGGTTCCCAGTTCTGCTCACAGAACAGCTGGTTTGACACTTGTGTGACTCTCACCTGTTTCACACCAGCCTGACTTTTCTGAGGGCAGCAGAGCTGCTCTGTGCCTAAGCCAGGGTGGAAAATCCAGTCCAGTGACTCTCTTTCATGCTTCAGCTTCCTGACACTTTCCAATAAAATGGTCTTACCCCTCTTCTCCCACACAAATAAAATAATAGTATTTATTTTAAAATACCATCAAAAAAGGACATAATTCAAAAGCTCTGATTTAGGAAAATTGCTTGTTAATCATTCTTTTTTCCTTATTCAGAGCTCGCTTGCTCATAAAATATTGATTTATTGGGCAGGCAAGAATGCTCTTGACAATGAAGATGTAAAGCAGAAGTGCTGATAAAAATACAGGCTTTTTTATGTTTTTGCAAAAGCTAAGCTTAGAAAAGGTAGCTTAAAAAGAGAGGGAGGCAGAAACTATAAGGGTGGAGTAAAACCAAAGTAGGATGAAGAGCAGGAGACAAAAGAGTAGAGTGAATGAAGAGGGAATGGAAAATATGAAAAAAATGAAGAGCAAAACGAACAGGAAAATGTTGATCTTCAGAAATCGCGGGGGGAAGCAATGTGTTTGAAATAAACAGCAAAATCTAGGACTTCCGAAAAGCAAAACCAAGAGAACAAGAATGTATGGAAGTATTGAGAGAGTCTGGTTGTAAATATTAAATCAAGAAAATACACCTGCTTTACCTGGTCTATCCTCCCCCTCTATTTTTGTAATGCAAGAAGCAACACTAGGCTATGGAAAAGGGTATATTGAGACTGTTACAAAAAACCAAAACCCTACCTTGTGTGGGAGCCTCTAAAGGTCGTTTCTGCTGCGGATCTCTGAAGTGAGATGCTCTTTCCAAAGACTGGCCGTTTCAGAAGGTAGGCAGAACATCTCCAACAACAGAAAGAAAACTTGGGACAAATTGTAGGTGTAGCTCAGCACAGTGGTCACAGGGTCAGGGCACAGTTATGCCTCTGAATAGCTCATGCCAGAACTTCAAGAATTTCATGCCTTTGACTGGAGTGGGCAGCCACAAAAAGAGGCAGGAGATGGAAGGATGTACATAATGATTGGTCCAGCTCAGTCTGGTGAGGCATAGGTTTAAAATTTAGACTGAGAGGAAGACTATAAGGGAGATATTAAGTTAAAGTTTGGGCATGGAGTTGTAGGGATGCTGAATCCAAGACAGGAATCACTGTATGTCCTCTGTGGAGGCTGAAATGGTAAATGACCATACAGTTGTTGTGGTGTCGGGGGGCTTGACTCTGGCTAGAAGCCAGGCACCCACGGAAAACCATTCACTTATTCTCCTCTGCTATAACTGAGCAGAGGAGGAGGAAAGAAAAACTGAAAGGCTCATGGGGTGAGATAAGGATTAGGAGAAAACATTCTAAGGGCAAAACAGGCTAAAAACATAAAAGGTATAAAGAAAATTTTATTAACAGAATTAAAAAAGGATACTAGGAACCAAAATAAACCTCTAGAACACCTTTGCCCCCAGTGTCCCAGACCTTTTTTCTTTCTCACCAACAGTTCAAGGAGACAAAACATGGGGTTTTTAGTCCGTCTGTCAGTTTTTAAAAAAATCTTTCTTCTGTTCACTTAGGGACTTAGGGAGAGGAGTCTCTTCTGTTATGTCATGAGGTTTTCACCACGGGAAACAGTTCTCTGTGAACTTCTCCCACGTGGTTCTAATTTTTACAAGTAGCAGTCTCGCCTACTACAACACGAGTCCCTCCTGCGGGCAAAGCAGTCTTCCTTCCCACAACTGGCTTTTTTTTTTTTTTTTTTGGGGGGTCATTAGTTCATGGGGTGTAGTCTTTTAAGGATGAGCTGTTGTAGTTCGGAAGCAAGGGCCTTCTCTTTCTGTTCAAGTTTCTAACTAGGTTTCAACTTTCAGCATCCACATGCTCTAGCGTGAGTATATTCTCTCACACGCTGCAGGTGGACTCCTACATCCCCCTATGCACTTTATGAATTACGGGGAAGCAGTTTGTTGTATTATAGTCCTCAGCACGGCCTGCAGAAGAATCTCAGCTCCAACGCCCAGAACACCTCCTCCTTCCCCTCCCTCCTTTGCACCAACCTTAGTGTTGCCCTGTTGTTCTCCTCACCTGTGTCTTCACCTTTTCCTTTTCTCTGACTTGGGAGAGAATAGGTGTCTGTAGGTTCACTTGCTCTCAAATTCTATTAACTGGAAAGTTTTTATAGAGTTCCACAGCGTTAAAAGGTTGATCCCATCCGGGCCCCGCCCTGGGGAATCGCTCGCCGTTTCTCTCGCTGCTGGGTACGCGGAACCTCACCGGCCACCGGCTCCGCTCTGCGCCTCTCTTCATGCAGGGCTCTGAAAAGGAAAATGCTGCTGCCGCTTCTGCCCTGCTCTCTGCAGCATGGCCGGCTAAACGCGGCGAAGCAAGTAGAGTTCGTCGTGAGCCATGCTGAGATGGCAGCGGCCGCGGGATCCTGGCCCTGCTGATCCCGGCCATGCGGCCTCCCCTGGCCCCGGGAGAGCCTCCCTCACCACCCGTCCGAGCGGAGGAAAAAAGAGGAATTGCCCGCTTTTTTTGGTCCTTAATTATGTAATCACAGAGGCGTTACCGACTTCTCTAATTGGGTCAGCCAATATGTCAATCCTCAGAGCCTACAGCGATTGGCTCTGCTGGACGTAGTAGAAGTTTCGAGGAGCTTCTCTCTCAGGAGAAGACTTTGTGGCCTCCTCCATGCCCACAAAAATCCAGGTTGTGTTAAACTAACGCATGTGGGTACATGCCTGATGGATCTCATAATGAGTTACTGATTCCTGTCTCAAAAATGCAGGGAAGGAAAGTGTTTTACTTCCTATCGCAGATTTTACCACAGAGGTGTTTGTGTGAGGCAACAAGGGCAAAAAATGATGTTTTATGTTTGAGTCTTCTTCCTTTTCTTGCCTTCATGTGCATGATCCTATAGCAACTCCATGCAGTGTAGAGACAAAAGCACTAATGTATCTTCTAGTTATTCCTGTAAAGCCTCATGCAGAGTTGTTTTTCTTATTTAATCCCAGCAAAACAATTCCGGAAGAGACACTGAGGAGAGCCAAACAGATGGGGTTCTCTGACAAGCAGATTGGGAAATGCCTGAGGCTGACCGAAGTCCAGTGCTGTCAGCTGAGACTGAGGAAGAATATAGTGCCCTGGGTGAAACAGGTATGTGACAAACATCACTGGCCCTGGTGGGGGCTTCCAAGAGTGGCAGGAGACCTCAGTGTGTTTAGAAACCCCTGGCACTGTTAACATCCTCAGGACTTTAGATGTTGGCGTGAGGAGAATACAGTTCCCCCATGTAGCTATTCCTTCTTCACTGCAGGCATCAGTGTAATGCCATGACAGTTCCCAAAGAGAGACTCAGAACATTCTTGCTCATATTCTTTGTGGCTGAGGGGGAAACACATGTGGCTTCAGGAAAAGGCTGAAAATGCTGGCCCACCATGTTAGGACCACGAAGAGCATATCTCTTCTCTCTTGGTAGTAAATTTTTACAGGTTAATACTTTATTTGAAGTGTACTATTGTTATGGGCTCATTTGCTATTCGTTGTGATAGCATGAGCCTAATAAGCTCATCTGGTATTCATGGCAGTGTCACTAGGTGCTCGGCTGTTGCATTTAAGGTATGTTGGTATTAAACTGCCACCAGCTGGTTTTCTGTCCTGAAAGAGGGTAAAAAAACCCCAACCCAAACTACTGAATGTTTCTGAGAGAGTTCATCTGTATTCTCAGGCCTGGTTCCAGGTGCCAAGCCGCCTTCTGTTCCCCAGCTGCTGTTTTTCTCCTGTGGCTCACCTGGCCACAGAAACGTGCCTGGTATTTGCACTGTGTTCTTTCAGCTGTGTATGGCACTGCAGTGCTGGATTGATTTGTGTACCAAGGTACACTTAATAAAGTCATTCTACTTGTGCCTGCCTGTGTGCCTTCAAAACATATGTTTCTTCTTGAGCCATGAAGTACAAGTCACAGTATTAGCAACAGTAATGAGCAGCAGACACATGGCACTAATGATGTAAGGTCACATTCTCCATGATTCACAAGGATTTGGACAGTCAGTGGGGACTCCTGGAAGTGCTTGAAGTTTAGACAGATTTTTAAATGGCATAGTACGTAAAAATTCCTGTCAAGACTGCTTTCATATTGTTCCCTGTTCAGTATTCTCTGTAGAAGTGTTTCAGATGTTCATTCAGGAAACTTCATCAGTCACTGGTGACCCAGATGGACTGGTTACCACGTATAGCATGCCATGAGTAGTTGACACAAATAGTTTGTGAACAGCCTAGTGGGCAAATTATTCTTCTGGGCTCTCTGGTGACTAATTACATAAGAAATTGTTGAAAACTCCCTATAAAGGGTGGTTTAAAATCACTGTTGCTTTATGTACCATTTAATTATCAAAGCACGAGTTATATTGTAACATAAACACATGGTAATTGTGCTGCCATTCCACAAGATTTCTAAGTGATATTGTGTGTGTGTGTGTGTGTTTGTATTCAGTGTGGGAATAAGATGGTGTCAAGACTAGAGTCTGAAGGTT
Organism: Picathartes gymnocephalus; assembly: GCA_013390045.1. Classification (NCBI taxonomy): domain Eukaryota; kingdom Metazoa; phylum Chordata; class Aves; order Passeriformes; family Picathartidae; genus Picathartes; species Picathartes gymnocephalus. The sequence goes on from WEKY01035192.1 coordinate 204,192, forward strand.
CCAGACAGCCGAGTTATAAAGGACAGAAGACCTGGAGGAATCTGTGTAATCTGCTGAACAAACTAGAGAATGAGGGCCTTGGCAAGTAGGGGAAAGTTCCTGGGCTGTGTTGGTGTTTCACCAAAGAGGTGCAGAGCTAAAACTGCAGCTTAGACAGAGATGGTAGAGTGTTGTGTTGACTGAACTGTAAGGTCAGGGCAAGGCCAGGCACATGCTGCGTTAACAGCACAGGACAGTTCAGATCACCTCCTTATGAGGAAAGACACGATGGGAAAATAATAGGAGTGAAACAGCAGTAGAAAGGGAAAGAGGCAAAAGAAAAGAACCCAAACATCTGCATATAGGAAAGATCTTGCACTGGCCAAGTTACAGTCCGCCTTTTTTTCCTGTACAGATTGACACCCTGGCAGCAGAATACCCAGCGGTGACTAATTACCTCTATGTCACATACAACGGGCAGGTAGGCACCCTCAGAAACAGCAGTCTCATTGCTGTCTGGTTTGATCTCTTTTCCGTATGTCATGTTATTTCTGGAAATCTTGCAGATGCCTTGGTCTCCATAGCAATTCTTTTGGATGGTGTTAGTTATTATCCCCTTACAGCAGGCCTGGAACTTTCTCTAGCTCCTATCCTGATCCAGTGCATTTACTGTTAATGCCCCTATGTTGGTAAGAGCCTGTCATATATCACCTGTATGTGCACAGGTAGGTGCTGGGAATGCAGAAGTAGTATTTCCCTTATCTCATCCTAACATTTTTATATGAAACTTCACAGGTCCTTAGGCTGCTTAAACAGCCATATTAGAAATGCTGTTTCTCTTCTGGTGTGGGTGCAGCTCTACTAATTCCGGGAGAGCTGCACTTGATTTACACTGCAGTAAGCAAGAGCAGGCTGGAGCCCTGAAGGATCAGATTGTTGGATTTGGGCTGAATACCAGAAGCTGTTTATTCTGAAAAGCGCAGAGTTAGGTGCTGTGGAGTACAGATCCTAATGACTTTCTTGTCTCCCTTCCCAGGAACACGATGTAAAATTTGATGACTGTGGAGTGATGGTGTTGGGCTGTGGACCATATCACATAGGTAAATCTTTCTTACAGCTCCTCTGTTCTCCTTGCCCCCTCAAGCCTTCTTCAGATATTCTTGTGGTTTCCTTTGTTTCTCTTCTCATATGGTAAAAAAAACTCCAGAGCACGGGGCACAGGACATCAATTCCTAACAGAAGGTTTGCATTTATACTTGCTTGGAGATTTCATTACACACCCTGGAAAAAAAACAGGAGAATTTTATTACTTTTCACTTGGTACTTAGTTGTGATTTCCACATAGTTTTACAGAATTTTTTTAATCTTACTTTTTTCACATGTTAAGGTCTTGAGAACCTCATACCTCGTATAGAGGTTTGTTGCTCCCATACCTATCTTATATGTTTACTGCCAGCTCATGATGATATTGTCACCATGCAATTTACAGCTGCAAGTGTAGGTGACTCTGAAGATATTTGAAACTCTCTGCTTTTGTATAAGCAATTGTCTGTATGCTGTTTTTTCAACCCACTCAGATCATTATACAGAGTAACAGACTGCTGAATTCTGTATATGATGACTTTCACTTTTTCTTTCCATGGATCTCTCCAAATAGCTTGCAATTATTGAGAAGAAAAAATTTGCTTGTTATTAAGAAATATTTCTGCTCTGCATCTCCCAGATCTGCTGATGGGTTATGAAAGCTGGAATTGAAAACTACATCCGTTTGTTTTACTTGGATGGAGAGGTCACGTGCTGCACTCCTGTTGCTTTTTGTAGGACATGTCTTTTTGAACTCCTTATCCGGCGTGACTGTTGAGTGAAATCAGGAGCAGCACTCCATGATTAGGCTTATTTTTTGTGAATGATTCTGCTGTTCAACAGGCTGTGTGGCATGGCTACAAAAAATGAAAAGGATGGCAGTGTTATTTCATAAGTTGATCGAATGTGTGTGAATAGAATTTGTACTGTTCACCTAAGAGTTGTCATTGCTTAGAACAGACATGCAGGTCTGTTCTTGGTTTCATCTGCTCTGCAGCTTTGATTAGATCCATCAAGAGTATCTTTGGAAGAGGTTGCAACTAAATAAAGGCTGCTAGAGGAAAGCATTACTTGTATCGGTAAACTATTTTTTTCCTAGGTGCGGTAGCCAAGTTGGGGGGTTTTTTTTGGTGGGTTTTATTTTTTTTCCTTCTCTTTTTTATCCTTTGAAGGCAAGTAAGGAGTGGGCTTTTCCTCTATGCTTTCAGAATTGTAATCGGAATACAGTGGGGTCAACTTAGTGTTCTCTTCCAGGTTAAAAAAGGTTAAATGTTTTGGATGGAGGTTAAACATGTGACACTATTTTTCTTATTTCCTTTGTGAAAGCTAAGTTCTAGGTTAAAAAGAAACAAAACAATCCTTATGCATTTTATTTGAAAATAGTTGAAAAGATATTGCAGGAAAATGCTCAATATATTCACACTTCCACAAAGAAATAAAAATATTTGAGGGAAGTGAGGCCATTTCAAAAGTCATGCTATATTCTGTGTTTAGAAAGAAAATTATTCAAACCAAAGTGGGTTTTTTGAAGTTTCTTGTAAACTAATATGCCAAATAGAAACATGATGTGAGTCAGTGATGTGCAGTTACACGCTCTTGAACTCAATGCTTGCTTTGGCACACCTTTCCTGTATGCACGAAGCCTCGGCAATCCTCGCTCTTCACCTGCTGCCAGGTGGGGATCTCCTGTCCTGGGAGGGGGCTTGTTTGTGTGCCAGCCCCAAAAGCAGTATGAATATATTTCCATCACCGGCACGGGCCAGCAGAATGCTCTGTAGGTTCCAAGGTGTGCACATAGACTCAATGTGGTTGAAACATGAAAGTGAGTTTGAAAATGTGCATGTATTGATGTAGTAACTGTCTCCCGAGGAGCAGTGTCTGGTTATGGTACAACGGTCATTACTAGTAATACTATTCATTTTCTGTCTCCCCTCCTCCCATGTTTGGATGTGATCATTACTGGATGTGCCTGGAATACACTTAACAGCTGTTCAGCTGTTTTCCCAGGTTGTATCTGAAGCAGTCAGATGAGGGCTCCAGATGACCATTGTCTTCCAAAGTTGAGGCTTCTTACGCATGTAAAAATACCTGTGTAATGGAAGTGGAATACAAAACTGAATGAGCATCTGGTGTCCCTTCTGGGAAATATCCAGGTTCAGATTTGATTTTCCTCTCTTTTCTGTGGGGTTTTAACTGAAGCTTAGGCATATTTTGAGGTTCTTTTTTGACAGAAGTGGGGAAACAACTTATGTGCCTGTCAGAGAGTGATCTCTGCCAGCCATGAGTTTGTGACTAGGTGGTGGGGCCAGCAATTAAGCACAGACTGAATTTCTAACATATCTTGTCACGCAATTATATATAAAAATATTATCAGTGGTTAACAATCATGTAATGACTGTGAATGCAGCATTATGAGGCCAAGGTATTTCTTGTAGATTGTAAAGCATAACCATTTAATGATGTTCTTTAATAGGCATCATTCTGTTTGTGGTACCTGTCTTAGATGTTTGAGCATAGAAATGTATGGGGTGGTAGCTGCTTGCACAAGTCTCAATTCCAGCATTCCCTGAAGCCTGCAGCATTGCCCAAGTCCTGAGAGCTGCAGTTTGCCCAAGGCCAGGCAACAAGTCCTGGTGCTCACCCAAGCCCCCTCTGTGCCTCTTTCCTTTCAAGATGGCCCCAGCGCTTACTCAGGGTTCGGGACAGTAGGATGTGCTCGCCCCACGGTGTTGCCATAGTCACTGTAGCCTTTAAAGCAAAATCGGAGGATCACAGAGTGGCTGTAGAAGTGTTATTCTACTGATCCGCCTTACCTGGAGTCATTGTGCAGGAATGTCAAACCCACTGAGATGTAATTCTTCTGTTGTTGGTTTAGCTCTTCAGGAAGGTAAAAACCGCTTCAGTCTTCTGTTCTTCACGCGACATCTATGCAAATACTTTGTGTTTCCTGGAGTAAACAGTATTGTCTTATAATAACAGGAACTCAATTTAGTTTATCCCATTCTTTAGTTTATCACGGCGTGTGTTGGTTGGGAGGCAGCAGTGGTTGGATGAAAAGCAAGAGCACACTGAAGTGTTTATGAGCACAGGATGACAGACATGTTGGAGAGGTCTGTCACTCCTGAGCAGCTGAGCCAACTTACCTGTTGTGCTTGGAGGTTCATGTTTTGTGGGTGATTAATTTCCATGGGAGGACAATTACATTTCTGTCTCTGAGCTGATGGGAGGCAATGCTGGCTTTTTTTTTTTTTTTCTTCTTTAAGCTTGAGTGCTGAGAATATCTATTTATGTTTTCATCTCTGTATCCTTCCTTTCCTTGCCCACTTTTCTGTCTCCTGGCAGGCAGCAGCGTGGAGTTTGATTGGTGTGCTGTCTCCAGTATCCGCACGCTGCGTCAGCTTGGCAACAAGACCGTGGTTGTGAATTGCAACCCAGAGACAGTGAGCACAGATTTTGATGAGTGTGACAGACTGTACTTTGAGGAGCTGTCACTGGAAAGGATTCTGGACATCTACCAATATGAGGTAAAGAAAAGCAGAGGCTCTATAAAAAGCCATGAAGCAACCCAAACTTTTCAAAATTCCTGTCACTAACTTGCAAAGCAGCCGAGGGTGGGGGGAGAGAACTTGCTCTCAAAAGCTGTTTGCTTTGGATCCCGATGTTGCATTTTACACATCGCTGATGCTCCTAGCAGGCTGCTCAATAAACAATGCCAAATAAATATTAAATTATTTTGCAAGATGCCATATTGTGCAATATTTACAAACAGACTTAATTTGCTGCACAGACATTTATTGCACAAACTGTTCTGCCCTTGTGCTGCTGGGCTTTAGCAGTAAAGCACACCCTTGATTTGAAGCACAAGTCCTCCACCTGGAGCTGTTGAAGGAGTTCTGTGCATCACACCAAGGTGTGCTCAAGAACGTGCAGGCTTGGCCTTGCAGTGCAGCTGGCAAGTGGATGTGGTCCAACATACACGCAGGCAGATCAGGGAGGGGCACTGAAATTGCCATCAAACCATAAAACGTTCCTGATCCAGACATTGCACTGGTCTTTTAGCAATTTTGAAGTGTTCTGAAGTGCTAATCTAAGAGATGGAGAAGAGTCCCAGACACATTTGATAATGAGAGGATATATAATGTAAACAGTTGGGCTCAATATGGAAAATGTTGATTTCTAGTGGGTAACACACTCATCTTGGATTTGTTGCTGAGGCTTTTAAAGGTGCTTTCAGGAACTTCACTTACCCTGAAATTCAGCATGAGTTGGTCATGTAACTTGCTAAAGCAACTTTGCAGAACCCGGATCATTTAAACTTGTGAATTTTCTTGACTCCCTTTCCTGGTATATGAGGATCTGAGCTCATTTGCTTTGTGAATGGGTGCAAATTTCTAAAAGGGTTTTATAATCTGGCCATGTTTTGATCATTCCCAAATTTCGAACCAAGCCAAAGCTCATCAGAAATTAAGTCCCAGACTCTAGGCTCTGTTCTTCAGCCATTTGCAAAATACTGTCTGTGACCATTTTTAAATTGCATGTTCATACTTCCCTGTTTGTACAGGTTGTTTTACCTCTTCTTTAAATTTTTGTAAAAACAGAGAGTACTACTGGAAAACATAGATTTTCAAGAGGCCAAAAGGCTCTGGTGGCTCTCTGGACTCTTAAAGGCTGATTTTTGAATGCTTTAGGATTATCCATGAGGCTCAGCTCTAAAAGCATTGAACTCTTGTTTACTTAACAGAACTGAACTTCTGAGCAGGGGCGTGGAGGAAACTGGTGTGACAGTTTGTCAGACAAATAACACTGATGAAATACAACATCTAATTACTGCAGGATCAAAGAGAAGGTAGAGATAGGTGATGAGGGAGCTCATTTCCACATGGAGTGCTAGTAATTAGCAAGTTGGGTGAGAAAAATATGTGAAAAGAATACTGAATACATATTGAAACTTGCATTATTCTGTTTGTCAGAGCAAGGCTTGGCTAGTTTGATGTGAGGCAATGCAGATCTCCAGGTCTGATAGCAGCATCCTGTGGTACCCAGAGTTTGCAGAGGGTTCTGCTACTCTGGCATGGGTGTGAAAACAACCAACTTGATGTTTGTGCTGGAGGTGTTAAAGCCATCAGACTCTGAGCCTAAACATCCAAAATCAGTGTTGTACTGTCTAATAATTCCCAAGGTGAATAGTAAATACAAATAGTAAAACCACTTTTCTTCAGCAGCAACAAAAGACAATGGTATTACTATGCCTAATTTGCAGACAGGGAAACTGAGGAGTAGATAGGCCTGCACAGAGTAACACAAAAGAACCTGGGCAGAGCTGGGGACAGAGCCCAGACCTCCAGCAGTGTAGTCTAAGATACATTATTTGTTATATGTAATTTCTTTAGAAAAATGAGTGAGCCAAATGCTAATGTCCTGTTAACAGAATACTTCCTCAGGCAAATTGGAATTCGGCCCCTAAGAAAAAGATCAAATTAAAAATTAATCCCATTCTGAGATCCCTTACTAGTCCTGTAGATAGCCATCTCTCCCAGCTTCATAGACAAAGCATGAACAATGTCATGATTTCAGACTGTTCTTTTAACCTCTCTTGGTCATTTACCTCCTCTGATGTTTCAGTGGCGAATGAACTGTTGGAAATAACTGAAAAGTCATGGATCGTTGGCAAACTGTATGTAAAAACATCAGCAAACAATGGACACAACCCTGAGCCCTCAGTAGAGATGATATTTCAGCTCCCCAAACATGGTTAGGATTAGCAGCAAAGCTTGGGCAGCTGTTAAGCCCAAGTGAATAGGTGCACTGATTTGTCCCCGTTTTTCTGATTGGATAAATTAGGCTGCATCAGGAAGTGAGTTTACCAACAAGACTGAGACAGCTGGAAGCTGCCCACCAGGAAATGCTCACAGCTTCACACAGCCCTCTCCTAGGGATGTGCTCAGCTGTGCCCCCTCATTCTCTTCCTCGTGTCCTCTTTAACCTCCAGGTAACATTCACACCTGCAGTGGCTCACCAGAGTCTGAGCTGTGCATAACAAAGCTGCTCATTGGAGGAAAGTTTGATTTACTGCGAATGTGCAGAGTTAGGTGGTAGTCTATGAGGACAATAAATTAAAAAAATATAAAATTCCTTCCCTCAGATTTATTGGCTTTTTGTTTCCAGAGAAGATGTTCCCTTTTTATTTTAATATCTATCTGCTTGAGGGCCTCTACTGATTCTGTTTCGGAGATTATTCTGAAACAATTCATAAAAGTAAAGGAGGCTCCTAGGTACAATTTTAATGGTCTAATTTGTTTTCAAACTCAGGGAAAAAGAAACCCCAGCTCTATTACTAATGACATAACAGCAAAGTAGTAATAAAAAGAGTGATTTTTGTTATAAAGGGGAAAATAATTCTCTCTAGGCTTCTTTCACTAGATTATGTATTGTGTCTATTTTAACGATATCTAATGGCAAGGATGTTATTAATTTTCTTTATAATTAAAATATGGTTGATGACAAAGTGATATGCAGTGCTGTCCCTTTCTTCCTGCCCACATTCCTCAGTGGAGCAGCTGTGTTCCCTGTCAGGACAGTGGTTGCTCTTTGGGTGGGAACATGCTTTGGGAAAAAACAGCAAAATTTTAAAGTAAGAAGTAAGCAGCAGCTATGGTGCAATTTATGGTTCTTCTTGATTAAAAATGAGTATATGATTCTTTGCTATGTGCTTGAATATGGAATCTCCTGTGTCTCCTTAGGGCTGGAGTTCCTAATTCTATTCCAACTTTGATGTAGGCAGTATTTGGGTTTTAGAGGCTCAGTAAGTAGAATTGTTTTAAAGGCAGAAATGAGCAGCAGCTGAGGAGAAGCTGTTAGCTGGGATGCTTCACATTTCACATATGTCAAGGATAGATTAAGATGTTGGTCGACCTTGGAAGCACAGCTACTTTGACTTGTTACCCTCCTTCCAAGCTGCAAGGAGGGGTTTGCTTATTCACAGTCTGGTTCTTATCCATGTGGAATGATAAAGGGCCCAGGGACTAGAGGGAATTACTCTGTTTTGGATGGGTCTGGAAGCAGTAAGGTGTAGATTTCTCTTCCAAGCTGGATATGGTGATCTCTGATGTCATGAGACAACCACTTTTGGGCACAAAAGAGCCCTTGTTCTTTTTCATTTCCTCTCCTAAGCTCTTTCAGATGGTTGCTGTTGGCTAGCAGCATCATGGCATCCCATAAGTGACTGCATGGTGAAAAGGAAAAAAATAATCATCTCATGCTGTGTATTAGCCTGCTGAGCAAATAATCTTGGGATAGTAAGTGCTGCTTAAATGCCAGACTGCTGGATCTTTATTATGGTAGGAAATTACCACATCAAAGCTGAGTGGGGATTGTACTAGCATTTATCATCTGGTTTTGCCCAGTCACTTATCCTGCTCTCAGTTTACAGTTTTGCCACTCCAAATCCCTTTAAATCCCTGATGAAGGAATTCCTCTTCCCAGAAGGCCAGTAGGGCTGACTTTCTTCAGGAGAAACACACTTGTTAATTAAAAGAACATTGTTCCTCTATCTTTTAGAGTCAAAGCATGGATCATTTGATTTATGTTTCTCGTTTGTTAGAAATGGGTAAAACTGTAAAACACATTTGGTTCAAAAGAGCCCTTCACTGGAGATGTTCTGTAGGCCAGACTGTCTTTTGGGAAAAGTTTCACCATCTTTAATTTGAAAGTAAAGTGCTCTTTGTTGCAGGTACTCTAAGGCCTTTTTTTCTATTGAAAATTTTCACACCTGACTAGATTGTACTTGAAAGCATTAGGGGTTCTATCTGAAAAGAAAAAAAGCCCATATTTGCACCTGTAGAAAGGTGTGTGTTAGCAAGCAAGATCACCTGTCTCTTGTTATTTACTGCTTACTATTTTCTCACTTAAGATGCAGTGCTGCCCATGAAATGCTCTGCTGTGGCTGGAGGATGCTATGCCACCTGTTCTGCCCCATCTGCCTCTGGAATTGGACTGCTTACAAATAACCTGTGTGGAAATGAACATCTATGACAGTTTGCTGAAATACTTGCTACCATCCAGGGCACTACCAGAAATGAAGAGCTAGTCAGGAATAAGGAGCATTGATTAGAATAAAGGGCTAAGTGTATCCATAGCATTGCAGGCTGTATGATGTGTTGGGCTCTGTTGAACTAGACTCTGCTTAGCTTTGTTATACTCCTTAAAGACTGGCTTCTGGGGCTAGGAAAGGTGGTTTCCTTATTGAGTAGCAGTGCTGGCAGAGAAAAAACCCATAAATTCCAATTGTTTCCCATTGCCTCTCTGCTGGAGGTTACTGCCTTGCATCTCTGGAATAAAAAAAGATTTTGCATGAATGTCTGCTCCTCTGAAAATCTCTGACCTTGAGCATGGGAGAGGCTGTTTTCTCCAAGAGCTAGACTAAAAAAGAAAGAAGATCTCAGCATCCTTTTTGTTCATACTGGGTCCAAAGGCCTCCAGTTATTGCTGGGTTTTGAGTTACATTGAGGAGGATATTGCTGGTTTAGGGAGGCTACACACTGCAAATCACACTTTGCAGCCTGTGTGTCTCTGGATCAGCACAATTATGATAAAATCATAGAATGGCCTGAGTTGGAAGGGACCTTAAAGTTCATCTAGTTCCACCCCCCTGTCATGGGCAGGAACAGCTTCCACTAGAGCAGGGTGCTCCAAGCCCCATCCAACCTGGCCTTGGACACTTTCAGGATTGGGGCAGCCACAGCTTCTCTGGGCACCCTGTGCCAGGGCCTCACCACCCTCGGAGTAAAGAATTCCTTCCTAACATCTAACCTAAATCTCTCCTCTTGCAATTTAAAACCGTTCATCCTTGTCCTATCTCTATCTGCTCATGTAAGAAGTCGCTCTCCTCTCCTCTTTTTTATTAAATTCTCTATAGGCTCTGGAAGACTGCAATAAGGTCTTCCTGGAGCTTCTCTTCTCCAGGCTAAACAACCCCATCTCTCTCAGCCTGTCTTCGTAGGAGAGGTGCTCCAGCTCTCTGATCATCTTTGTGGCCCCATGATCTGTCTTTGCTCACAGCAACCTGAAAAGGGATGTAATCTTAAATATTGGATTCTTTTTGTGACAGCTCTTCCTATTAAGATAACTTGGACATGACCATGCTCCTTTCTGTCTTCCAACAGGGATGCAGTGGCTGCATTATTTCTGTAGGTGGGCAGATTCCCAATAACCTGGCAGTACCACTGCACCAGAGGGGAGTGAAGATTCTTGGCACAAATCCTTTAAAGATTGACCAGGCAGAAGATCGTTCCGTGTTCTCAGCTGTCCTGGATGAGCTGCATGTGTCTCAGGCTCCCTGGAAGGCAGTCAGCACGCTGGTAAGTTGGGATGTGCCTCTGCTCAGGGAGGACTGACTCACTGGTACATTTCAAGATTCCAAAGGCATTTGGCAGTTTTTTACTGCCCACGTTGAATAACTTCTCAATCTCTGTAAAGTGATGCTACAGCAGCACTGGGAGTGGGTGGAAACTGGAAGTGTCTTTAAATCAGCTTACACAACCTGGGGTATATACCCAGCAGAAGTTAGCACCACTGACAGGCTAGTCTGGATATCCTGCTGGGTTTGATATCTGTTCTAGCAGGTGGAGATTGCAAAGGAGTAGAGATGTGTTGGCATTGCTCTTTTTTCCCAGTGAAGCTCTATGGACAGGGGAGGTCTGAAGGTGACAGCTCTGACACCAGGAAGTTGTGTGTTACATGCAGCGCAGGCTGCAGTCCCCAGCTTCTTTCCCCTCATCTTAATTCCTAGTAAAGTGCAAATGCAGTTAGAATTGGAATTTTGGAATGGCTTTAAAATATTTTCTTGTTCACAGCATGTTTTTCCTCCCTTTCTTTAGAGAGATGCAGTTGAATTTGCAAGCTCTGTGAGCTATCCATGTTTGCTGAGGCCCTCCTATGTTCTGAGGTAAGGCTCAGCTGTCAGAGCTCTGCAGCTTGGGGTATGAACTCCAAAAACCTCTCTGAGACAAGGGAGAAGAATTTCAGGGGATGTGTGGAAAACTCTGTGCTAGGTGTATGTGGCATTAAGCTGCCCATGAGACAACTGCTCAAACCAATTATTAAAGCCAATGGACCCCTGAAGTCTTTCAGTCACAGATCAAAGGTAGAACATAATCATTGCTGTTCAGCAATATTACCAAAACCACGAACTATCTGGGATATTCTTTTAGGCTCCTGAGATTGTTACCTGTACAATTAAGTCAGAAGATTGTTTGCCACCAGGAAAAAGAGAAGGGAACTTGCTGAAGCTGTTTATTGAGATGGGCATCTGTTTTCAGAAAATGACAGTGCATCTTTTGAATTCAGCTTCTTATTTGCCAAGCTGCTCTGCTTACAGGCATGTTTTATGTCCCTACACTGTGGCACCTGCTTCTCATTAAACAGACATTGCACAGAGTCCCTGATTTCCAACAGTCAGACAGACTTTTTGAGGAGGTTACACCAGCACATGCACACAGCAAACTCACAAGTTCTGAATGATTGCTCTTCTCTGTGAGAAATTTCTTCATAGCTGGGTGACTAAGCACAGAGTGGGAGTTTGCTGGGCACAGTTTACAAGTGAAAATAAATTGGAGACAGGATCCTTTTCACATGAAAGACACACATATCAAAATGAAGAAGTGCAATATCAGTTTTCAGGGCTTGGGGACAAGCACACTTTTTATTCTAAAAGAAGAAAAGGAGAAGGGTTTCTTCAGCCCTGAAGGAAATATTCTTTAGAAGAGACTCCTGAATGTGACTTTTCTATCTGGTCTCTAAGATTTGCAATGGGGTTTCAAGCAAAATTAGAAAACAGCCCTCCTGTAAGGAGTAAAGTTGAGTATAGTTAAGTATAAGGTAAAAACTACTCCTGATGTAATTTTCCAGATTGTTAGGGAACGCTTCTTTTAGCCTTTGTTGTTTCCATCTCTATTAAAACGATTGTAGCCCCTTTCCGTGTTAAGTATTTGCTAATGTGTGTTAGTGCAGGGTAGGGGGACTCCAGGGAGAAAGATGACACTGGAGGATGTAAAACTTGAGGAACAAGAGTGTGAAAAGCCCTAGCACAGCCCTCTGCCTGGCCTCTGTCTGCAGAACAGCAGCAGTCCACAGCAAGACTTCATCCTCTGAACAGATATGATCTTTAATATTGGCCAGTTTCCTTGGAAAACTAAATGCCTTTCCCCAGCAGTTAGGTACTGTGTACTCTAACTCACATCCTCAGTGGTACTACTGATTTATTGAACTCTATTGACTTACATCAGGTGAAGAGGTAAATATAATCACCTAGGTGCCTGTGTCTGTTTATCTTAGGATAAAGTGACTGATTTGTGGGATGGATCCTTCTTCTGCTTTTCCTCAGCCTCTGTGGGTTTGCCCAACAAAGCAAAGGGGAAACTGCTCATCAGTGGTAGAACTCGGAAATGTAACATCTTTATTTATAAGATTCTTGTCTTTAAAAGGGACTTGAATCACTTACTCTGGACCCATGTTCTCTCAGATTTACCTCTCTGATATTACTGACAGTTACAATTAAAGCAGCTTTCAGATGTCTGCTGTACTGTGTCTGCTCTCTTAAGGAATGAGACGTTAGGGGAGGAACACAGTGAAATGGCCAGCAAAGAACAGACAGTTTGCATCTGGATTTACACTGTCACAACCACTGCCAGTGACCCATGCATGCCTCAATTCATCTGTCCCTGAGGTGCAATTGGGCTAAAGTGAGCCAGGTGTGTGTTTGTCCTGAGCTCCCAGTTAGCCTGCCCCAGGGGGAAAGTCTGGGCCTTACTGGGGCTGGGTGGCTCAGGAGCCATCTCCTCCAGCTTAGGAGGATGTTCAAAGGTTTGGCTCAGGAAGGGGCTTTGACAGCAGTGCTAAGGCTACGAAAACACAGTTCTTTCTTTGTTTCTCCACTATGGTTCTGGAGGTCTCCTGTCTTCTCTGGGAAGGATAATGGAGAGTAATTGGTGCCACCTCTGCCTCTCTTTGAGTCAAGAGCAGAGCACGTGGCCAGAGTCAGGAGCTTGCTTGGCTGGTCTGTCATACAGAGGTTGTTGGTAACCTTGTGAACCCTGTGTCCTGGTGCCTAACACTGATCTCTCTCTAGAATTCACAAGGGAAGCTGACCAGGGTTCTCTTGTTTCCGATTCTCACAGTGGGTCTGCAATGAATGTAGTATTCACTGAAGAGGAAATGAAGAAGTTCTTAGCAGAAGCTACCAGAGTCTCTCAGGTACCTCTTCGTGCTGCCACCTCTTTTTGTGTTCCCCTTATTTGTTTCATCTCTACTGTGTTTTCTATCTCTTTCTTTCCTTATTGTGTCTTCCTCATTCTTTCCCCTCCTCTCCTGGGGAGGAGCTGCTGAGTTTGACTGCTCAGTTTGTTCCCTAACTTGGGAGCCTGTGCAAACACCCTTACTGACCCCACCAGGCTGCCTGCATGGAGTAGGAACAGCAGGCAGCTGTTTTACCTGGGCATACATTTCTAACCAGTTAATTATGTAAATAGATGTAGTCCACTGAGCTGGGACCCTTCCAGGCTTGCCAACCACCTTAGAACTGGGAGCATCTTTCACTCACTTTCTGAACTGTTTTTCCTGGCTTCTTTGAACGACTAAATATTTCACCTTGGCATCTCTTCTGAAGGTTTTTTCCTCTTCTTTTATTTTTTTTTTTAATGGTCACTGTTCAGAACAGGGCTGTGGCACCATAAACACTGCTGTCCCAGGAATCTTGGAGTTAAAAAGAAGTGAATCAGAGAAACTCTCTGAAAACACAACTGGCTGTGGAAGTCAGACATATTAGTGCTTTCTCAGGATTCTCAGGTGGTTAAAGCTTGAACAAGAACAAAACCATGTGATTTTTAAGTGTGTGAGGCAGTTGGTGGAAGTTTAACTTTTCAGCAAGAAATGGTGGAATGAAAGGGAGATACCTTTCAAAGTAATAATAACCTGAAGGATAGGTTAGTGTGGAGGCAAGGAGACCACTTATTACCATCTCTGAACAAGTTTTAGAGGGGTAGTACAACCGTTGCTTCCATCAGAAGGAACTATTTAGCTAACTCTCAGAAGCCTATAGGGTCAGCCTGTGGTAGTGTGCCCGGTGCTTAGCAGTGCTAGGCCTCCCAAAACGCTGAGCTTCCCTCTCTACTTCGTCTGAAGCACTCGGATTTGTGTTTACACTCGCAGAAGCAGAGCAGGCAACAGCCTTAAGCCCCATTCAGTGGGACAGACCACTTTGTCATGCTGCTGGGGGGCTTTGTGATGGCAGTGGATGCCCTATAGGAAGCTCTAGCCCAGAAATGTGCCCCCTGGTCAGCCTCATTTGTCACAGTTTGACTGACTTGAATTGGGCAATGCTGTTCTTTGTTTCTGAGAAGTCTCATCCCTGGTACAGGAGGCCTTTTTGGGAGTTGCATTTGCAGAGTCTTGGAGATACATGACATATTCCTAGGGGAAAGAGAGGGTGTTTCCATGGGATCCTTATGATATCCAGTTCTGCTACACACACAAGGCACTGCTGCTTGCTGCAAAAATGATCAGTTGCACACCATGAGATTTTGGGCGCTCTGGTTCTGGTCCTGAAGAGACTTAGCCGAGATTCACATGCTGTTTTTTTCCTAGTAGTCAGACTGCCAAGGGAACAACTTCTTCCTTCATCCAGTATTGTGTATTGACAAAATCTATGGTAGAGTTGAAGCCAAGCTAGCAAAAAGCAAGCCAGAACAAAAGTACTGTGTTCTGCTTCTACATTAGGGAGGATTTTTCAGTCTTGTCAAGGCTTTATGACCTGTGAGTGGTTCCACAGAAGCTACCAGTGTTACTTGTGAGCATCTTTGTGGGACATAGGCTTAGCTTTTCTGGTTCCAAAGCCTTACCTAGTTTGGCTCCATCTAGCAGAACTTCTCCAGGTAAAGGCCCTGACTAGCTCTTTTTCTGTTGTTTTAATGACTTCACTGTTTCAGTGTTGTGTCATTATGTCACTTATGTTGTCAATAATGTTCAAAACTTCTAATGCGGGTTGAGACAGATTGAAGTAAACAAGGTTGTGTGCACATAGAAAATCTTCCGGTGAAAAACTACAGCAAGACAGAAAGTAACAGGACACAAGCCACTAAATTTATGAAACAGTGTAGGCTTCTGCATTGTCCTTGCCTGTGAATTTACCCTTGCTCTGATAAATGGAAGAAATTGTGTCGTGCAATTTTCAGAGTTGCTTGGTATTTTTTCAAGAGGAGCCTTTAAAACATGCACAAACTGTCATTTATTTCGTTTTAATAATGGGCAGTTAATAGTGGAAGGGACAGGTGAAATGTTGAGACACAAAGCTGGCCAGGAAGAATGGAGATTAGAGTTTTTTGGAGCAGGTGTCTAGAAGGAGAAATTATTAGAGGAGGGTGGAAGTGTGTGCTAGCATCCCAGAGACAGGAAGAAGAGAAAGGAAAACAATGTATACCAGGGAAGGTAGTGAGAGGCAAGGACAGGTTGTTCCTGGCCAGCTATAATTAGAGGCAACCTCTCCCTGGGAGACTTGGGAAACCAGGCAGAGAAATTAGAAAGGAATGGATCAGTTGCCTAAAATATATGACTGTAAAATAGCAAACAACCACTCTACAGAATCATTGAGAATGCCAAGGATCAGTTCCTTTGTGAAGCACCATGTCCAGTGAGATGGCTGGGAGGCTCGGACCAAGGAAGAACTGAAGATCTTGGAGTTAAGGACTGTCTTTGGGATATGGGATTAGAGGTCATTGGATCCATGCATTTCTCGCTATCCTCTTTGTGCCATGATCTCATGTAAAAGAGCTCTATGGTTTTGCCCCAAATTTCCCTGTCATGGTGTTGTTATGGAGAGCTCAAACCTTTTTGCATCAGTGGTTTTGGGGAAATCGTGCCAAGTTTCCCCCATTATGTCTTTGCAAAGTTCACTTATCTGTGGAAATGAGGGTATTAATGGATTGATCTTCAGGTCTTTTGCTTCTAAAGGGTCCTGGGTGATCTACAAATACTCTCTTACAAAGACTTTCTAATTTTTTCTTGTCTTGATGGCAGGATTACCCTGTGGTACTCACTAAATTTATTGAAGATGCCCGTGAGGTGGAAATGGATGCGGTAGCCAAGGCAGGAAGAGTAAGTACTTTGCTTTTCTTTAACATTAAACTTGTTTTTTTAGGATCTGAGATCTGCAAAAATGTGTCGTTTGAATGATTTACTACAGAGCCATGGATTCATGCTGAGGAGAGTAAAGAAACAAGAAGAATTCATCTTAGGGTCAAAACCATTGTGCTTGAAGAGCTCCATCTCTCTTATCGTATACATCTAACCAGGTTTTTTTAATCATTGCTTATCCATGTAAATTAATCCTTTTGAATATAATTTTTACCAGATTTTTGCAAATCATTGGCTTCAGAAATAACTTCCATCAGAATTTTATTATGGGTTATGGAATTGCCACAGTTATTCAATTTTTTTTACTTCACCTTGCCTTTCGTTACTCAGCAAAGGCAAAAAAATCGCAAGCTTCGCAATGAAGAGAAATAGTCATTTTTCAATCTTAATTTTTAACCAGCAGAGACAATCACTTTTTTGGTATTGAAGTTGTATGCCTTGATGCAGTTAATTCAATTTAAATCCTTAGGCCTGGATATCCTCTGTTTGCTTAAAACACCACAAAAGTGTGAGGGTAAAATTATATACCAGTGGTGTTAGTTCATGCTTGTTCCTGTTGGGGAATGAAAACTTTTTTGTGTTCTGGCAAGCAGAACTTAGAAAGCTGGTTTAAAGCCTCCTTAGTTTTTACCTTCTGAGTCCACATGTGTTAGAGAGAGGAAGGAAGCCATAGGATTTCCAGGCTGTGGTAGGTTTGATCATGTTCATGATTTGCTTAACCACAGTAGCAAAGACACTGATGTGGTCTCCTCGTTCATATGCCTAATGTCTGCTTCAGGCATATTCTCCCCAAAATCTTGGGAAATTCACTTTTTTTTCCCTCCCCATCTGTATCCTTTTGCAGATACAGTTCTGTTCAGGAGGCTGGGCTGTGCTGGGGAGGAAGGAAGAGTTTCTGAGAGGGTGAAATGACCACCTGCTCTCTCATTGCTGTGTGCAGGTTATTACACACGCTATTTCAGAGCACGTGGAGGACGCAGGCGTTCACTCAGGAGATGCCACCCTCATGTTCCCCACACAGACCATCAGCCAGGGGGCCTTGGAGAAGGTACGTTTTGCACTGGCACTGAAAAGAGAAAAGGAAATGAGGGTTTAACTCTGCTTTCTCTCCATCACCAGTGGAGAAATCAAATCACCAATGCTTTTTTTAAGGCCAGTGTGATATGTGCAAGTGAGGGATGTCAGAGTGACCCTGTGATTGGCTTGATTATCTGAACTGTATCCCAGTAATTTAAGCAGTAGATGTGCACACTTTAAGACCCACAGGATTTTTTTGTTTCCTTGGTTTAGAACCACCTTCTGTAGGAGTAGAGGATTGTCTAATTCATACGTATGCCATGGTTCTCTTTCCACTTCCTTTCCTCCCACAATACTTAAATGATTATGTCAGATGTATGGCTTTCTGCTGCCTACTTTTCCAAAAATAATATCAGGATGAATGAACCTCACCTAATCTTGACTTTTTCCCCTTTCAAGAACAAAACCTTGTGATACAGAGTTAGTTGTTAAGATGCATTTTTTAAATGAAATGTGCCATGCCCCTTGATGTCGTCCTGTTAAGGGTTTCCTTGGAAGCCAGCAAAAGCTGTAATGCAATGATCTGTGCTCCAGCTCTTCCAAGAATGTCCAAAGCATTGTTTCTGAAAATAGTAATATCCTGGAGCACAGCTATTCAAACCCTTGTATTGACACAACTGGGAAATAAGACTTTCCTCCCAGTTTGTTCCAGAGTGTATCTACTCAGACACCTCCCACTGATCTATGACGGGACAGGCATGTTGCTGAAAGACTTTTAGGACACTTACAAAACTGATTGCTTACTCTCAAATAACAAAACATTATTCATTATGTCACCAAGAAAGGTATAAATACTCCAGTGTGCAGTGTAGGAATTGCTACAGAGCAAGGCTTTAATTCTCTGTTTTTCTCCTTCTCACCTCTGCTTTCTCACACACAGAAGAGCCCTGATTTTTACTTCTGCCCTCAAATGAAACTTCAGGCTCTAGGTTACTAGGGAAATTAAACATGTTTGCTTCTGAAATAGTGCTATTGCCAAAATGTGGGTATAGAGAAAAAAAACAAGGCAGAGAGAGATGATGTTTAAAGAAATCTGCAAGTCTAGTGATTTCTTGCTATGATGCTCTCTATTTTGTGGAATTTAATTATTTATTCTATATACACGCATCTACACTTTTTAAATTTGGTTTTTATAGGTAAAAGCTGCTACAAAAAAGATTGCAAAGGCTTTTGCCATCTCTGGTCCATTCAATATCCAGTTCTTGGTGCAAGGCAACAACGTGCTGGTAAGAGCTGTTGTGAGTGTGGCAGGGCCCATGCTGTGGTGAGGTGTGTGGGTCCTGCATCTCTGCTGTGGGCAGTGTGGCAGAGGCAGCCGGGGCAAATAACCTGCCTTGTCAGAGGGCGTGGGCTTGCCCATGCCACCCCTCATCACACAGCCCTCCCTGCCTGTGTGGCAGAGAGCAGCCTTCCCTGCCTGCACACTGAGCGTGAGGAGAGTCTGCTTGCTTTGTCTGTCTTTGTTTCAACTGTGGGCTGCTGCCCTTCCCAAAATTATCAGTTTGGAATAGGATGGACAGCACTGGGACCTGCACCTCATCCCATGTACTGGATATCATGGCTTTTCGGTCTCTGATACCTTCTCTCATCTTTAGCTATTTTGATGTAAAATTAAGCCTTCGAAGGGATTGAAAAGAAGGCAAGACAGTGTAAGTGTTTATACCTTTTCTATAAGCTATTAGGATGGTTATCTGAATAGTCCTAGTAGCTATTAGCAACAGAAGTACAGCAGATGTGTGACCCTTTCTGGGTAACAGTTGGCTTTCTGTTGCTAATGAAAGGAGGTCAGAGGAATGTGAACAGAGTATGACTGAGGAAACAGTGAATAGGAAGAAAACCTGACAGGAGACAGAAGAGATGCATTATTGGTGAAAATTCCTGTTTGGGCTACGAGTTGAGTAAAGTGTACTTACTGCTCTTCACCTGTTCTCTGTTTCACACATGGGTATTCAGAAACTCCGCAGAGGGAGAGAACAGTTTTTCCTTCCTTGCTTTCCCACAGCTGTGCCTGTCTTTCTCCGTACAGCCCCTGCTTTTCAGTTGTGCTTTAACTTAACTACTCTTACCTCCTTTCACTCCATTCTCCCTTACATTCTCTCTTCTGCTCTTGAACTCCAAGGTGGCCTCTCAGCACCTTGCAGAACTTCTTTGTTACTTTCCTCCCTGGATGAGTGACTTCTACATGTGGGTGAGGGAAGTCAGTAAGGATAGTCCTGTCGTTCAGGAAGTGCCATTACCATGGAAAAAGAACAGGTTGGACTTCTAGAGGTTGTACCTAATGCCTGTGCTTATGTTTCCATGCCTCTTGCACATTACCCTTAGGATATAGTACAGCACGTTTTCTGAGTGAACTCTGGCTTCTCCTCAATTCTAGTATTCAGACAATAGAGATGGATCACAGCTTAAGAACATCAGGCTGCTTGTATCTCAGGCTGGTCATTCCCCATCCCTCATGCCTGTTTTAATAATGACCCCAGTTTCTGTCTCTTATTTGACAATCTGAAGGACATCTCTGCCAAGAGGATTCAGGGCTGATTTCAAAAAATCTGAATCAATCTATTTCTTCCCTGCACAGTGCCTGACCCTGGTATTTCTCTTTTTGAATCCCACCAGGTGATAGAGTGCAACTTGCGGGCTTCACGCTCCTTCCCCTTTGTATCCAAGGCTCTGGGTGTGGACTTCATTGATGTGGCCACTAAAGTGATGATTGGAAAACAGGTTAATGAGTCATCCCTCCCCACAATGGAACATCCCATTTTTCCATCCAGTTATGTTGGGATTAAGGTATGGTTTCCAAAAGAACCACATAAACCCCACCACAGAGCCAGCACATAGCACATTAATATACAATTAGTACTTTAATGCCCAGAGAGAAAAATTTACTTATTGGCCAAAGGTGACCTTTTGTAGTTTCTGTCAAGAGAATCTCTTTGGAAACTAATTTAGAGAAAAATCAGAGGAGAATTGTCCAGTGAAATCAAATCTTCCTTTATTTTTAGCTTCTAACCTACTCTGAATCCTGTTTATAAGCTGCATAATAAATTTACACTTGCAGAGTTGAACACTGACATTCAGGCTGTTTTATAATGCTGTGTAATACACATGTGGACGTGCACAACTTTGTGAGTGCGCCCCAGATTTTATCTGCAGGATCTGGGACATGGGCTGTCAAAGGCACATAATCCCCTTTGTATACACTGCTGGTTAAAATAGGGGTGAAAGCCTTGCATCCTTTGATTTCAGTAAGGCCAAGGTTTTACTTTTCATAATTACTAAGCCTGTATAGGACCCAACATAATAAAGTGTATGGTAGATATTTTTGAATGCTTAGTGGAAGAAAAAAAAAATGTATTGAAGCTCTTAATCATAAAAAATCTAGAACAGTGGTGCAGAAAATCCAAAGGATAATGAGAATTGTTTATACAGAAACTTTCAAGCTTTAGTAGCTTCTCTATCAAGTGAAAACAGAGGAAGCAGAAAACACCTAACATCTTTCTACAAATAAAATGTTCAGAACTATTAAAATGCAAGCCAAATTTATGTCCCAAGCCAGTCAGTCTAGATATAGCTTTACATTTTATTTTGATGCCATAGATAGGCATTATCTGAAATTCAAACTTGAGACTTTTTTTTTTTTTTGTTTTGGTGAGTCTCATTTATTTTTCTAAATCTCTACCATTTAGACCTGGGGCTTCTGCACTGTTGTTAGCTGAACTGTCAAGAGTTTTGTCTCTCCTGGGAATGCTGCCTACAGAGCAGAAAGCCCAGCTATATTCTTGAAAACTTCCCTACAAAGCTTTTTATACTGCTTGTGTTCTGTGTGGATTTGTCAAATATAAAAACCTGCTAACACATTTGGAAATGCTAAACTTTGAAAAATATTCCGGTTTAGTCTGTTTGTTGTTATTCATGCATCGTATTTTTCTATCCTCTTACAATTTATTGCTAGTAGTATTTGCATGAAGACAGGATCTTGTTTCTTCACCACTTCTTAAAAGAAGACAGGAAACTCTTTTCTTCTTTCTCAACATAGCTGCTTCTTTGTGGATTAGAGTACCACTGTTTAAACTTTAGTGACTGAAATACCATCTCACCATGTTTGCTTCCAGACTGGTGCAAGTATCAGGGCCTGACCAAGATTAAATCCTGGGCAGAGAATGACTAAGTTTAAATAGGGTTTAGTTGCAGTACCAGCGTCTGCTCCTGATGATGCATTTTCACGTTCATGGCAGATAAAAATTAGGGAGGTGGTGGAAGGCTTTGCTGCTTGTTACCTTTCAAGACAATGTACATTAAAATAATCCGCCTTGACTGCCGTATCTCGGCTTGAGTTGACCACTGTAAAAATTTTCTCTTTACTTACAGTGGAAACAAAACTGATCTAAAAGTCACAAAGACACATGACATTTTTTGAGAAACTTTTTTAATTTCTCTGGTTTCATTTTAACTGACCATTGTTAGGTGTTGTGAAGCAGCAGCTGTCTTGTCTTCAGGGTTACCCTTGGACACTTCCAGGGACAGAATTATGGCTTCGAAATTAAAAACAGATTTGTTTTTAAGCAGAAATCTTGCTGCATTTATGCAAATACCATTAGTAGTTTAAGATGTGGAGAAGCTCTTCAGGAAATTATTCAGTAGAAGGAAATTTGTTCCGTGTTTGTTACAGTGATCATTGGTTCTTTAACAGAGACTTTCTTTTCTTCCCTCCCCTCCATGTTTCTTATTTTAAGATCAAATTAGACAAGAGAACTCTGAGTGTGCTGTGATCTAAGTCCTAAGATAATAATAATAACGATCAGGGGGCTTAACACTAGTATATAAAAGAGAAAAAAATTTACAACTTTGTATTTCTGGATGGGGGGAGAGGGAAAATACGAAAATAACTTGCAAAGTTTCATCTCGTTTGCACCAAAAAAAATGCATTCTTGTGGAAAAGTTTTATTTCTGCAAATGAAACGTTTCATGGAGAACAACGTTCTCTGAAAAACCAACTGGATTCAGATAGTATCTCTCTTTGCTCCATGAATTAAGTGCTTCACAGCCTCTTTGTTTAAAAATGTGTCCTTAAAATCATACTGATAGTGGGCTACCACTGACTGAAAATCTACCACTGGAATGTGAGCAGGATGAAAGAGTTAGATGATTGATTTATTGGTGGAATACATTGTTATTTGTTCCAGTCCATCATCAATAGGCTGAGGGAACTACTTTGCCAAATACTCCTTTGCTTATCAGCCTTGACACTGCTTTTTTTAGATAAATTCATGTCTCTTTCTGTCACTTGCAAGCATAGCTGGAATTTTCATATTTTTTTTAAATGATTCAATTTTTATTCTTTCTCCCTCCTGCCTCTTTCTCTCACCAGGCCCCAATGTTTTCCTGGTCCAGGCTGAGAGATGCTGACCCTGTTCTCCGATGTGAAATGGCCTCTACTGGGGAGGTATCTTTTAGACTTGCCTTTTTTTTTTAAAACCAAGTTGACTTTAAACATCATGAATCTTTGAAAGTGATCTTATTACTGCCTGAATCATGGTGGCACCTGTAGCTTCCTCAGAAAATTGAAAACATCTTTCTTAGCTGTAAAACCCACAATGTCCTGGAAAACCCAATAGTTTCAGCCACTGGATGTCCCTCTTTACCTGCATGTCAGCTCCCTGAATTGGACCAGGTGGGTGTGACAGCCTGAAATGAGTTTATCTGAGAGCTGTTGGGTTCTGGGAGGCTGTTTTATGAGTCATGTGCTGCTGGACAGACAAGTGGTGGCAGCTCCCAACCCCCACGGGCACTTGCCTCAGCAGCGACGTGGAGACTCCCCAGCATGACTGGTTGGTCTTGGGATGTGCCAGCTGCTTAAAGGCAGCAAAAATGTGTGGTATTTTCTTGTTGCCTGGTAACCATCCAGACATGTCCCAAGGTGCAAAAGGAAAGAGAGAGACAATAGAATGTGGCGGCTGCAGGGACTGTGAGCAGGATGAGCCTGGGCTCTTTATGCAGCCAGGCTGTGAGGTGCTGCTGGAACGTCTCCTGGTGTGGTTATGGCATGCTGTGAGGGCACAGGGCTGGGCATCTTCCTGCCCAGCTGCAGCACTCTCACCCTCACAGTCACAGGTCTCCCTCCATATCACCTGGACTGACACTGACTCATGCAGAACAAAAGGTTTCTTTATGAGTTATTGCTGAGCTATCAAGGGTGCCCATAGATAAACCCAAGTGGTCTTTAAATTTTACATGTTCTGTTACTTCTAGAATGAGTTGCAGTAGCAAAAACTTATTCTGGGCCAGAGTACCCTCTTGGAAAGTGTTTAAACACTGAGGCAATTTAATCAGACTTAAGTCTGCTGTACTGTCACGAGGCTGCTCTGTTGGGTGTGAGCTTGGGTATGTTTGAAGGAGCTGTTTTCATTAGGAAATATTCACCATTTTAGTATGAAAAAGTACTCTGCCCAGGTACGAAGTAAGAACAGCCTTAGGTCTCCTACATCTCTCCAGAATTAAACTTTATTTTATTCTTCATAATATGCTGGAAATCAGTATTGTAGAAGATTTTCTTTCAGTATAGTTAATGGGCAGAAAAAAGTCAAGTGACTTCTGTGACTTCCTGATTTTCAGAACAAAATTGAAAACACAGACAACCTCCTTGCCAAAAAAAGAATAAAAATGTAACTAGGGACAAGAATTATTTTCCTGGGCTTA
This sequence comes from Picathartes gymnocephalus, assembly GCA_013390045.1. Taxonomy (NCBI): domain Eukaryota; kingdom Metazoa; phylum Chordata; class Aves; order Passeriformes; family Picathartidae; genus Picathartes; species Picathartes gymnocephalus. Next base: position 228,207 of record WEKY01035192.1, read on the forward strand.
TACAGAGTTAGAGATTACCATGATCATAAAGGAGGGATTATTAACTTTTATGAGTTGGAAAGATCCATATTCATAAATGCCATAAACTGTGACAATTATGAAAGTCTTTCTTATAGTGAAGTACGGATAATAACTTGCTTTGGGTAAAATGCTCAGTTATTCCTCACAGACATTTTTCACACACATGGCTTGATCTGGGCTTGAATTTGTCACATCTGCCTGGCAGAGATTTATTTTGCTGGAAGCCATGGTTCCCACAATAGGAGAAGACACAGTGCTGGGGATTCCTTTGAGTTTTGTGGCTGTGGACCATGCCATAATGATAAACCTCTCCTGGCAGGCTGGAGAGCCTACAAGGGAGGGTCTGTCTGTCATCCTAAAAAGTCCAGGATATACATAGAATATAGATACATGTATCATGTTGTCATGACTTTTTTTAGCCTTTCCCTTGTGGGATTTTTGTTTGTTTAGTTGTTCTTTTTTTTTTTTTTTTTTTCACTTCAGCAGATCTGGGAAATCATCGTTTAGTTTTCATGAAATACTGGTTTCTGCTCACCATGGTGAGACCATGAATGTGAAGGCTTTGGGATGGGAAGGACCATAAGAGGAAAATGGGAGAGCAATTCTCAATCAGCCCCTTTATCCCATCTGTATATGCTAGTAGATTTGTTATTTCAAAGAGAAAAATAAGTGACAGTTTCTGCTTCTGATTTTCAACAAGTGTAGAGCTGACCAGAAAAAGTGGAGGTTGGTCAGTTGGTGTTTTTCTTTTTAAGCTTTCACAACACCTCATGCATTCCTCTTTTTGTCACCAGAATTCCAAATTTTGGTTAGGAATGCAGTTCAGCTCTTTCAGAAGATTGTTATAAAATGGTAGTCTGTAAGCAACCGAGCTCCACATCCAGTTCTGAATTCTGGAGAACTGCTAAATTATTCTTACTGGTTTCTTCCTCAACTGTTTCTTTATATAAAATAAATTATTATGAATTGGCCTGATTGCTTTGTTCTTAAGTAAATACTAAAATTTTACTTGAATTTTGTTCATCTGTGGACTCTTAATGGAACAGCAGCCTTATATCTTGTGCCTTATATCTTATTTCTTCATAAGAAGAAATGCCAGGAGTACACAAGAGCACAAGCACTGCCTTACCCTGGTTTGCAGGCACACAGAGGAACGTGCCTGTGTGCACAACTCGCACTGGTGTCTAAGCCTTCTATAATGTTAAATAATTTGCAGTGCAATCCCAAACATTGGAGCAGAGGCTGTGTACAGCATCCCAATAACTTAGCAGAATCAGTTGTTGCACCTCGGTGTGCTGTTTGAAACTAAGGCATTGCTTATTCCTTCATTATTGCTTCATTAAAATTATGAGATTTGATTCTGATTTATTCCCTGTTCCCCATGCCTGCAGGCTCCATGCAAAGCAGTCTGACTTCTTCACGAAGAAGCAAAGATCCTATTTGAAAATGTCAGTCCTGTTTCTTTTTAAAGCAATGTTTTTGGGTTGGTTTTGGTTTTCCCCTCATGCTGCCTTCTTTGTACCTTTTTGCAGGTTGCGTGCTTCGGGGATGATGTGTACTCTGCCTTCCAGAAGGCTCTGCTTGCCACAGGGTTTACATTTCCTAAGGAAGGAATTTTGATTGGAATTCAGGTGAGTCCTAAAATTCAAAGCTGAGAAAGGACCAACACAGACGAACTCAGTAGCTCTTGCCTTGTTTTCACTCATGTGGCTTTATGGGCTTAAATGTGTCTCTCTGCATTTCTTCCTGAAGTGCAGTAAGACTGTGAGGAACCAACACCATGGAGAGATCTTTACTGGATTCAATAAAGCTGATCTGGTGGGTTTTCCCCCTGTCTCCTGATAGTTTCTACTGGGAACTGCAGAAGTGTGCTGGGGAAACCCCCCGGGGATGGCTGCAAACAGAGACTTGGGATCAGAGAGCTCTAAGACATGTTTTTGCAGGAACAAAGGCTGCAGATGGCCAGTTCAGAGAAACATCCCAACCAGAACCCAGAGCTCCCTCTGTGTTCCCTCCCAAGCCCTGGCCATGTTACTTTGCAATCGTATGAACTCCCTTCATCTGTGCCTCTTGTCCTTTTCAGACCAGTTCCCCTCCAACCCTTCCAAGCGGGGAGGCACTTGCCATGCTGCAAAGCTGGATCTGCTACGTTTTCCCCATAAAGGCACACGTTTCTTTCCAGCAGAGCTGTAGCATCATTGACAGTGCAGAAAAGCTGTTGTTGTTGGGGTGTTGTGGGCTGGTTATTGGTGAATGCTGTTGGGCTGTGAGGCCTCCTCAGGTGTGGCACTGTTGCATCCCTCTCCTCACTGGAGTGCAGTGGGGCGAGGAGTTAAAGGACATCAGTCTGTCACCAAAACTTCACCAATAGAAGAAATTCTCCAACAACATCTTTTAAGTATTAGAGAATCAGCCATTACTTTATTCTGGCCATGTTTTTATTCTGGCCAGGATGTGCAATAGAAATCATTCTGTCCACACTTGTCCAGGTTGTGTAGTAGAAATTGTTCCATTACTCAGAGTTCTTTACCAGACTTTTCACATATTTATACGTAAAATCCCCAAATAAATTCTCATTCATTGGTTCTACATTACACAAATCTTAGTATTCGGTCTTCTATTTATTACTGTTCCCTTCACCTTCGATGCCAATCTGGTTCTCACTCTTTGGTTCTCATATCAATCTTTTCCCAGACCAGGCATCTCCAACCACACCAGGGGGTAATGTCTATTAATGGTCATTTATTTCCTCTGTATCTTCTGGCTACTTCCAATCTGTAGGTATTAAACTCTCAGAATTTAGGAATCTTCTTTTTGTTGATTGAAGCCCATCAGATCTCACACAGTGAAACTCAAACCCTTGGTGAACAGTATTTTGAAGAGAAGCCCTAATTCCCCACCCCTTTGTCAAAGGCAGACAACCCCCTGACTAAAGTTACTTAAATTTAGAGATTGTATCATTTCCAACAAGTCTTCATCCTGCCCCCCACTTTTCTGCCATCAATCCTTTCCCTGTTTGATGACTGTGCACAGCCAGTATTGTTCCCTAGCCTACAGCTCCTGTGAGCCTGAAGTAGCTCAGAAAGGAAAAGCCAATGCTACATTTTTGTAGTGATGTTTCTGGTTTCCACATTTTCCAGAACTCTCTCCTCTAAGGGATTCCCTCTCAGACACTGACCCTGCAGGTCCCCTGACTCCATGCTAGAGTAGAGCTTGGACTTTAGGGTTTCATCCCTTGCTGTCATCACTGAAAGTTGCTCTGTGTGACAGGAAGTTTAAATGATGTCATTATGGGAATGCTCTCCAGTGCAATGGGTTCTGCAAAGAGCCTTTATGTGAGGAGGTTCCTGATGGATTTGCCTTAGGAACAGCCCTGCCCCTTTCACAGGCCTGGATCAGTAAGGAGGTTGTGCATTTCAGGATGAACAGGGAGCTAGGGAGAAAAGAAAAAAAAAAGTCTTGGTTCTTTATCAAAGAATAGTTACTGACAGCATAAGGTGCTGAAATCAGAGACGCTTGTAAACTTTGGGATGTACGTATTTTCCTCAAAACTTCCTACACTTCAATACACCTAGAACATTCTTGGGCCCCATAAAACCATCTGATTGCCTCCTGCCATTTTCACATTGTGCTTGCAATAAGCTTCTGCTCTACATGATTGCATAAAGCTGATAAAACAAAACCACAGAATAGATGAATTTTCCTGTCAGACAACTGGGGTGTGAAAAATGTCTTTGGCTGTTTGTGCCAGCAGAGGATGTGAAGGAAGTGTGTGAAAAATGGCCAGAAAGGAACATGACTTCTGCTAACAAGGGTTACTGCTGAGTCCTTAGATGTCAACATATATACACACATCTGGGGATGGAAGCCATTGCTCTAACTTACCTCTAATTAGCAGAAAAATGGCTTGCTACCTAGATAAAGTTTAAAAGTTCAGTATGAAACTCTGGGCATTTGGTACTGTATGTCTGTTGTATATACTGCATATTTCAAAACAGCATTTTAAAAACAGGAAAAGTGAAGCCAGGAAGAGAAAAAAGGAGAGAGACCAGTGTTTAAAATTTAAGTGTGTTTTCCAGATAGCAGCTAAAGGGAATGGGCAGAAAAAAAAGTAATTTTAGCTATAGAAAGCATTTATGTAAGTTCTGTGTCAGTAACTGTTAAATTGAGCCAAATGTTCTTTGTACAAAGGTGTTAAGAAAAAAATAAGGGAAAAAAAAAAAAGATAAAGCCAAAAGCTCAACTCCACAAACCTTTTAAAAGTAATAAGATTCTGCCTTTTTAAATGAGGGGTTTACAGTTCATTTTCTTGCAAAAGAAACTTGAAAACAAGAGATCAATCGCTTGAAGATCTCTTGGTATCGCAGCATATTTCTTCTATAATTAAACTCCAAATCAAGAAGTGCAAAGTTGATTCTGAGAGCCGGGTATTGCCCCCCTCCCCAGTCTGGAGATTGTCACCTATGTACTTTTCAATGCTTTGAAACATAGGGAACTAAAGGCCTGTGAGAAGGGAAGGTTGAAATGTTGACCTTCACCTGACATGTAGACTATGAGTGGTCTTTGAGTATTTGGCTGGAAAGAAGGGGAGCCCCCTCACTGCAGAAGTAAGAGGCACAAGGAATGAGGCATGAGGCGGGCTGTGAACACCGGCACTGTTCTCGTTTCAATTACAAACGTGAACCCACATGCCTCATACAGGAAAAATTGTTGGGGTATCCTCACAGGGAAGCAGAGTCTCAGAAGGACAGATAGCACATAGCCTCTCTCCACCGTCACTGAGTGTTTTCAAATGCCAGGATGATTTCTGCAACCTGTTCTGGTGCTCTGGGGGCTGATCATTGTCAGGAGCATATACCCAAGCCCCCTTGGCTGTGTCTGAGGATGGTGCTGTGATTCCCCTGCAGTAGATGGTGAACTGAAAGTACTCCCCAATTTTGAAGGCTTCATTGCTTCATGACTAGCACCTTGGTCTGATTTCTAGAGGGGATTTTTATCTATTGGAGAGAGACAAGTAAGAACCCAAATGGTCTTGAATTCTGCTTCTCTCCAAAGCAGCTAGGCTCGTATTTCAGTGATTTGGTATGCTGCATATTTATACCTTTGCTATAAATCATGTTGAGGTTAGAGGACACTGCCTTCTTGAAGGTAAAAGTCGAATGGGCATAGTTCACAGGAGTAGAAAGGGATATCTCGATTTCCTTGCAAATGTTTCTGGGGTGCTTTGCAAATCAGGAGTCAAATGGTACTGCTGTGATCTGAAGTCCAAACTGAGCCCAGCATGCCCAGGCAATAAACCCCAGTGCTGGGGAGCTTCCAGACTGGTGTGCAGTTTCAGTGGTCATCCTCCTGGTGCCGTGCTGAGCTGTGGATAACCAAGTCATCATTCCCAAGGTCAGGCAGGTGAGTGCTCCTTGACACCCAGGGGCAGCACAAGGCAGCTTGGGCAGCCAGTGGGGACTGTGAGCCTGCTGGGTTGTCCTTCAGCTGTGAGCACTCAGGGACACTGCACAGGCCAGGGATCCCCAGGATCTGAGAGGTCTGATGCTCTCCCAGGGTAGACAGAGTACGTCTTCCATGTTAGACAAATGAATCTCTGCCCGTTTGTGTGAGATGAGAACCTACCTCTTTCCACAGTCTGGAGAAATCCGTGATGCTGAAACCCTGAGTCTGCCATTAAATAATTTCTATTTTATGCAAAAGGAGTTGAAAAGCTAGTTTTTTTTCTTTCTTGATTGGGCTATTCAATGATATCTCTGGGATGGAGTGCATCTGTCCATGTAAATATATGCTCGTGACCACAAGATGCAGAAAGCATTGATAGAATATTTTATTTTTAAATCCTGGCACTCCAAGTCTTTTGTTTCAAGGTAACCTTCTGCCTTGGTTCCTTACATACCAGAATTTTTGCATCCCGCACTGTGGAGTTGGATACAGAATATAAGATTATCACAGGAGATGGGTTGGCTTCATTTTGAGCTGGATCTCAGTGAGAACTGATGTAGCTGTATTGAATGAACTAAGGATGTAGCCCTTTATAAATGGCAAGGCTTGCTGGAAAACATGAGGGGTTATAAGAAATGGAACTTTTCAGATAAAGGAAAAAAAATGCAACTCTCCTACAATAAATACCTTCCACTAAGTAAATCTGCTTGTACTTTTCACCTTTAGTAACTAATCGTTTCTCACACAGGTTATTTCAGCCAGCTTGTAAATCTGAGGCTGCTCTGATGCAAGCTGACAGCTGTAATTTCTTTTCATAGAGAGGCTGTTTTATGTGTCACAAGTGTTCAGTACATGTTTTATAGAAGTTTATAATACTATTGGAAAGCCAACACCCCTGACCAGAAGGCAGAACCATTCTCTCTGACTGGGAAGCTGATAACCCTGCCAAATTGTATATTTATATTTTCCAACTAACGTACAAAATGAGATGGCTTTCAGAATGAGTGATTAGAAAAAATAACAAACCCTGTTTAGTCCTTTTCTTCTCAGGAAATTGTTGACCCTTCAGGATACTGCTCTCTCATCCATAAAGGTTAAGCTATCAGTAGCTCCAGCAGGAACAAGGGAGCTTGTAATAATCTTACTTGCAAATGTACATAAGACCAGACCAGGCCAAGGTTAAAAGCAAGGTTTGGCTTGCCTTGGCAGTGAGAAGGGCATGTTTAGCATCTGATCTTTGCATTTCTGTACCTTCAACATCCCAAAGATACTTAGGCTGATACTTTTGCACACCTGTTACTCTAAAATGGCTTGTTCAAGTGCAGATGTCTACAGGAGGTTGTCTTATATTTCTAAATGATGTTGGGTCTGGGTATGCATTAGAAGAATCTTTCAAAGGTGCTGTAAGTCAGGCGTTTGGGTCCTCATGGGAATATAGCATCCCAGCCTCCTGACTACATTTCCATATGTCCATAGGACTTAGAAATGGACTCACACATGCACAAGCTCTTATTTGTGTGAATGTACAAACAGAGCATTCAAAGGCAGCTCAAAGCCCGTCCATATATGTTTTCTGCCAGAAGAGAAAGCAACTGTTTGAGCAGTGAATGGAAAGATATTTAATTAAGAGCTGAGGAGACTCTAGTTGGTGTATTTGAGAAGGCAATTATCCAGATATTTAATATTCAGTAGTAACTCTTTAGTGGTTGCAGTCTGATGGGAACACTTACTCTGGTGTAACAAAATATGTCTTAATCCAGAGTGACTTGGACTTCGGGATCCAGACAGTTATCTTGGGAATGGTGCTGTACATGCACATGCAGACATTTCTGTGTATGCACACACTCAGCACAGAAAGGTGTATTTGCCTCTCAACACAGTGTGGAGGAGCTTCATGTTGCCCAAAAATGTACTGTTCCAAATCCTACCTTTGGTGCTATATTTAAAAAATTTCCTTTTTCAGAAGTCCTTCCGCCCCAGATTCCTCAGCGTAGCAGAACTACTGCATGAGCAAGGCTTCAAGGTAGGTGGTTCCACTTAGTTAAAGCTAGAGAGCTTTCAAAATCTGAAATGTCGTCAGCCTGCTACAGGAAAATTGGAGTTTCTTTGGAGATAGAGAAAAAGGAGTATTTTCAATGTGCAACAGGGATTTTTAGCTGAGTGATCCATAAAGTCAGCAAGTAGTACCCAATTAAAAGTTTTATGATTGTTTGATTGAGCATATGAGTCTGTTGTGAGGGCAGGAATAACCCTGGCTCTGCTATCAGCCTGCAGCTGAGATGGACATAATATACTCCCCCAACTTCTCCAAGAAACAAAAATGCCAATAGGATGCCATGTATGGCAGGAGACAAGGAGGGGAAAACCTTTTGTATGGAGAATATCTGTATAGTGCTACATTTTCAGCGATGCTCGCAAGCTGCAGACACAGGAACTTTGTGGTGTTTACATCACTCTTGTAACTCCTCTGTAGCATTTCAAATCCATTTCTCTATGGAAAAGCTTCACAGGCATGGAAGATTGCTGAGAGTTCTACTTTTCAAAACTTAGCACTTAGGCATTAACAAGAAAAAAAAACAGGGCAAAAAAAAATTACAAGTGATTGAACTTAAGCCCTATTAAAAGTCACAGGGATTTAGGTTTTCCTAAGCTACTTCACTGCTTCTGGAAGTGCTACTACCATTCATTGACTGTCATCCATCAGGAACTCGCAGATAACAGGAAGTTGTTCTCTGTGTCTCTCTCTATGTGGAGAGACACCCTTTTTATGAGAAATGCCCTCCAAAATCAGCTCTGACAATAAGGCTGTGTGTTGGATCAGGCCCACATGAGTTCAATGAAAAGTTTTGGTATTGTGAAGCACATAGTAAATAACCCCTTTTTCCTGGGACAGCTTTATGCCACAGAAGCAACCTCAGCCTGGCTGAATGGCAATGGCATCCCAGCAAATCCTGTGGCATGGCCATCACAGGAAAGCCAGAGTCCGAGCCTCCCTTCGGTCAGGAGGTAAGAGTAACGCTCACCTTGTCAAATTTGTGTTTACAATCCAGGACAGCAAAATGCAAGGGGCAAATTGCTGGTCCTGTTGAGGTCAATGGTAGGGATTTAATGGGACTTTGGATTCAATCCAAAAGTTTTGGTTTATCTGATTCTGTCTGGAATTGCCACAGCAGGGAGATTTCAGCTTAATGAACATCTCATTGAACAGTCCTGTTTGGTATGGCTTAGATGTATTGCTCCATGTTATATTTTCATGCAAAGATACATGAAATCTGAATATTTAGCCTTTTAGCAACAGTCAGTCATGCCTTTAACAGAGGTGTGCTGAGCTGTATCAAGGCTGAATATTGCTTTGCATTGCTGACTAGAACTGAAATAAGTCCAAAATCCTGACTAAAGCTTAGTGCCTTAACCCCTCAATCCTTGTTTCTTGAGCAAAGACTAAGCTCAAATGACATTTGCCGGCGTTGTTTAGCTCCGTGCCAGTGCTACTCATCAGAGGTTTTTATTAGGGAGGACACACTGTCATGCTGTCTTTGTGCATTGTCTCTTCAGGCTGGTGAGGGATGGGAAAATAGATCTCGTGATTAACCTGCCCAACAGCAACACCAGGTTTGTCCACGATAATTATGTGATCCGGAGGATGGCTATTGACAGTGGGATTGCTCTGCTCACTAACTTCAAGGTACTTCCCATATTGTTCTTTCTCCCCTTAGATATAATAGCCTTCAGAGCTTCCAAGCCCTTGTGACCATAGATTCCAGTCTGTTTGGACCCTCATTATCTCTGACAAATAATGTATCTGAAAATCATGACAACACAGTGGTTTGAATAGATCTTCTTTTTGCTACTATACAAAATGACATTGCTCTGAGTAAAACAAAACCAAAACAAATCAAACCAAACAACAACAACAACAACATCTGAAGTCTTGAGTCCTGCAAAGTGCAGCTGAAATTGTTGCTGCATCATTTTCACTTCAGAGCAAACATCTCACACAGGATTTTGTGTAACATCTTTAAATTAGGCATGGGAAGTGCTTTTTAGTGGAATATGTTCCTGGTATGGTCCTTAAACCTTACAGTAGGATGTAGCTGGGCTTTCTTGAATGGTCCTTGGGGCAGTCCAGTTCAGAAGTGCCATCCAAGTGGAATTGCTGCCTGTCCTGTTGTAGTCCCAGTTGCCAGTCATTATGGGTTTGTAGCTCCTGACAAACCCCTTTCACACACTGATGGGGAACAGATACTTGGTAATGCAAAGTGGGATTCCTGCTGCCAGCAGTACCTTGCCTTCCTTTGCAAGTGGCTTTGACTGTCACAAAAGAGCCTCATCTGGCTCTCGTTAAGCACAGCAACCAAACTCCCACTGATTTTGGTGGGCACTGACACAGAACCCAGTGACTTGAGCTGGTGTCCAGCTGTTCAAAATCTTCTGCTGTGATTGGAGTGAGGGGGAAGCGGGGAGAATGACAAGCTGCAGGTTCATAGGATAATGGCCAGACATGATTAGCAGGAATGGGGAATTGAAGACCCATCCTTTGCCTACTAACAAAACACTCTCTGACTACCACAAGAAGAGTCCCCATCCAAAATTTATTACCACACCTGCTTGATGCCTTTCACTGAACTGTTTGGATTGCAGAGTTTTAATATCTGAGTTTGAGAGAGGAAAACAACCCCAGTTCTCTTTACTTTTGGGCTGTAGGGGAAACAACAGCTCTCATGGGACAGAGCTGTCTTGCAAAGGAAGCCTGGTACATCTACATCTCTCCAGCTGGACACACAGGTTCCAGAGGGCTGGAGTCAGCTCCTGTGCACAATCACCTTGAAATGGGTATTGATTTGGATGAACTCAAGGACTGGACCTGCACCAGGAAGTTTCAGGGTGACAGAGCAGAAATGTGGAGCTTGCTCTGTCATGCAGCCTTTGCAATGCTCAGTCCTCCTCTGCTTTGTATTGGCAGGTGACAAAGCTTTTTGCCGAAGCTCTCAAATACTCTGGGAAACTGGACTCCAGGAGTCTCTTCCACTACAGACAGACTGACAATCGAAACACTGCATAGAAGAGCTCTCTCCAGCCTGCAATCTTACTGCTTCTGGTGCCTCAAAAGGGAGGGGATTTCAGATCATCCACTTAACCATCTTTCCATGTGTTTTGCTTTTGTTTGGTCTTTTTCAGCCTGCAGATTTGATGTGAGGAGAAGGCTGCATGTGTGTCCTGGAATTGCTTCCGAGTTCTGCTCAGTCCTTCAGGCTATTATCATTACTCTTTTTTACAGTCTCATTCAATATTGTGAATTCAGGTGGCTCTCCCTGTATCATAAAGACTCTTTCTCAGCTTTGTTTCTGGCTTTAAAAGTGGAGAACTCCCTAAAGACTTCCACGTGCTGCTGTCCAACATTTTGTGCCGTGATTGCGGGCATTAAAATCAAATCCTTTGAAAATGAAGTGAACGTGTTGCAGTGCTTTACCCCTTCCCAGTTAAATGACCCTTTCATTTTCATTCCCACTTTCTCTGCTTCTTTTTCAGCTCTGACAGCACCTTCAACTGCTCTCTGTGGAGCAGATCCCCACTGTGGCACATGGGCTGTGTTATCCTTGGCTGTCTGCATGGCAGAAGACTTCAGCAGCTCTGTGGCCAACAGCACTGTGTCCTGCAGCACATGCAGTGCCTCCTCTAAACCTGTACCAGCTAAGGAACAGTGTCTGTCTTGCTTCCCCTGTGCTGCAGTGTGTACACAGCACACCCAGGAGTCAGGAGTATTCAAAGCTAGACAACTTCTCTGATACTTGCCAGAGTAAGCTGAAGTGGAACATTTTCTTCCAGCCACATTCTGCCTGCCTGAGATTCCAAATCCAAGGCACTGCTAGGCTTAGGTACCTACCTCTCATATATTCCCCAATACCTGCAGGCCCTGCCAAGAAATACTGCTACCTCTTGTGCTGGATGTCTGGTGGTGGAGCTGGCTACCACCTAGCAGTGCTTTTTGAGGCTATCAACATTGCAAATAGTGCAGTTAGGGGGGTGTGGATGAGATGAGCAAACCTGGGCTGCTTCTTGTGTGTGCTCCCAAGTTCCCTTGGGTCCCAAGAAGCTTTGAGTGTGGAAAGAGAATCAGAGTGAAGAGGTTTTCTGGGTGTTTTTGTTTTGTTTTTGTTTTTTTTTTTTTAAATTAATACTGAAATTTCAGGAAGGATATAAAATCTGATGAGAGCTGTTACTGATATGTGCAAAGGTATGAGTGGAGGCTTTGGTGCCTTTAGTTACCAAGGGACTCTCTGTACCATAGGTGTTAACTGCCAAGACCAAATTTTGAGCCAGACTTTAGTTCTAGTTGCCATCCCAAGTGCTCTTTTCATGGTATTTCTTCAGTACTGTCTTTTGTGATGAACACAACCCTGCCTGCTGTGCACAGGGAGAGCTTTGCACTTTTAGAGTAGAGATGTTATTAAAAAAACTCACAACAACAACAAAAACTCCAGAAGAGCCCAAAGGCATCAATTGTTCACCCATTCAGTTGTGAGATGGGTGACTAATGTTGGTTAATGAAGCAGCATTCTAAAGGCAACCTGCTCATATTTTTTCAGTGGCAAAAATCCTATTAACAGCTGGTGTCATCTCACATCCACCCAACCTGCTTTCACCTCTAGTAGAGAAAAAAGCAATATCTTAAAACATCTGTATTCTCGTGTTCTTCTTTTATTTTGTCACTTGTCTTATGAGTTGAAAATGAAATAAATGCCTGGATTGTGACAGCTACTCATTCTTAAATTCTGCATGGCCAGGATTCTGCCCTTCCTTTTTAAAGTCTTCTTTTTAAAGCATTGATGAACACTGGTCTGTTAGAAAACCATCATTCTTATATGTGACAGTGACCAGATCATTTACTGCAGAACTGCTGAAATGCCTCAGAGGTGAGGAGGTGCTGGGAAAAGAGCAGTAGAACAAAGGCTTCAGCTGTGTGCACTCAAGAGAAGGGAGAAGCCCTGATCCCCCGAGAGGGACATGTGAAATACAAGTGAGGAGACAGAGGATAGAGCAGTGGGCTAAAAAATATTGGAGAGATGGGAACCTTTTAAAAGGGGCTGCCAGTTTTGGAAAAATAGGAAAATTTTGCTATTAATTCAACTTTGTTAAGCAGTGCTCCTGTGCCAGTGAGGTGTGGGTGTATCTGTGTATAATTGTATCCACATTCCTGTTGCTGCAGCAGCTGCAGGTACTTAACCCACAGCTTCTTTGATGTCCACAGACTCTCATACAATTGGAGTGGAATCCTGTAGAAAAACACACCAGAGCTGAATACACCCTGAGTACTCTGTAATTATGCAGTAATGTTAATGTTCTTCTGCCTAAACACTGGGCCTTTCCCCATCCTCTGAAGCAAGTGACAGGAATGTCCTTTATCTCTCAGACCCTCTGGACATACACCATCCCCTGTGCTGCCTTTGCTCCATCTCCTTTTGGTGTCTCCTCCCCGCCCTCCCCATTGCTGTGACTGATGCAAGATGAAACTCCAACTTCTGTCATGGTCAGAAGGAGTCCAGAAATCATCCTCCAGCTTACTTCAGGATGACACTGATGCTTGGCTGATTTTTTTTCTTTTTTTGTGCAGACATTATAGGAGAAGATTTTTAAGTATCTGCATCTGTTGGGATCAATGCAGAACTAAAAAAAGTTACAATTAGTATCCTTTGTACCAAGCTCATCTCTGCTCTCAACCGATTCTCTCTTACAAATGTCTTTTTCTTATTAATCTCGGGGAGGCTGACAATGACAGATGAAAGAGGAGGCTGTTCAGTGTAAGAAATATCCTAATCTATAAGCACTCAAATAATTTTATTCTTTTTTACTGTCTTAAAAGAGGGTTGATAAAAGAGATTCATGAAGGTATAAGAGACAGTACAGAGCACAACTTTTGAGATAAGGACAAGAAATGGTGACAAGAGCCGTGATGAAATAAAAAGGGAACTAATTTTTAGTAACAGTGGGATTTTTTTTCTCAGTAGTCAGTCTGCTGAGCACACTTTGGAGGATAGCTCTCCAAGTGTGCTGAATGATGGGAAGCTATGGAGGCTTGATTTCCCAGGAGACACTGTTGAATATTGAAGCCAGGCTCTTTCTCCAGTTGATCACCTTGCTGGCTTTACTCTTTAAATCACTTGGGGATTGGTCAGGCAGCCCCTGCACAGGTTAGTAGCAAAGCTGGAATAGTTCAGCTTGTTGAAAGCAAAAAGAAAAGAATGTAAGAGATTGGACAACTTAGCGCTACCACTTTCTGCTTTCCTGATAGAGCTCTTAAAACAAAGCAAGATGAAAGTGTATTCTTTATACAAATAAAAGAAAAAACATAGTGAAAATCTTTAGGAAACCTCTTTACTCAGAGGCCATTTAGAACAGTCAGTCAGGTTTGTGAAAGTCCTAGGAAACAACCGAGTAGAAATGACTCTGTGGTCTGAAAGAGCTCTTGGCAGTGAGCAGAGAAATGAATCTTGCTTGACTTGCAGGTTGCTGGATCTCCTGGACTGGAAGTTGCCACCAGCCTTTAAGGCATCTTCTTTTCCTTCCCCCACATACCATGTACCTTTTGCACTCTCAAGGTTTAAAAGTCTATTTGTACTTTATCTCTCTGTGCTTGCATCAGAGGCATCTAGGATTCTGTCTGGGAGCTCAGCACTTCCATATTTTTGTGATAAAGAGATCTATAAAAGTAGGGAAGGATAGTTTCTGCTGTACTAAGACCCAGAACGGCAGTGTGCGCTGTGCTGAGCCCTGATGCACACCTGCTGCCTGTATCCCAGTCGGATGCCCACACAAACACTAGCAGCAGGGTGGGCTCATGCAGCAGCCCACAGGAGGTGGTAAATGAGACAGGACCTCTGGCTTCTTCTGTTCATAGTGTTTCTAATACCAAGCCACAGTCAGAGCAGCCTGGGCCTTGGGAAGCTCCCAGCACGTGGTGCTGCTGCCACCTCTGCGTGGACAGGAGGTGCTGCCATGCCATGTGAAGCGTATGAACACTACTGCATCAGCCATCTGCAGGACATGGAAATCTGCTCTGCTACAACAGCCAGCTGCCAAACAGTGCCCAAGCCCTCTGTTTTTCTTCCTTCTGCATCTCAACATCTAGCACTGCATGATGTAATTTATAATAATCTAGTTATGCTGTAACATTTGTTTCACCCTTAGATTGAAGAGACTTTAAATATGGATCTTTTGATGTGGCCTGATTAAACGGAGAACATTTTGTCATTATCTAGGTAGGCTAAACTCTCACTCGTCCTCATAATTAAAATATATTGAATTCTGCAGGCTGATAGTACCACTTGAGATAAATCTTTTTAATTTAGGGAAGTTTGTAATGATGAAACTGAAAGACAAAAGCATTTGTTGCAAATCATGTTCAGGCTTTATGATAATGAACTTTGAGGAAACAATGAATAATTGCTAGGGACTAATGCTAGTGCTTTGGGATGACCGAAATCTTGGATGAGTGCTCTGGATTGTCTGAAGCAATATCCAAGGATGGCAAGTGCAGCTGTTCTGCAAGGAGCTGCAAGGAGTGCCAAGGGTTTGTACTTCTGTCAGAATTCATCCTCCCAGGGAAAGTTTCCTGTTATTAAAGGCCAGTTTTTTACTTGTATATCATGAAGTTTCTTATGGATATGGGATTTTGGTAGTCTCTATGGAGTTGCTTGCACTAGTGCAAAGCCAGCATAATGTTGCTGTGATGATTTTACACTACTTTTAGCCTCTGGGATAAATGATCACCCAAGATATTCATAAGGAGAATCAGATGCTTTTTCAGGAAAAATATTTACTCTTCCAGCTCTTGATAATCTTGTTCTTTTTTCTGACTTCCTGAGCATTACTAAATGCTGCCAAGCTCTTGTCCTTCAAGATCTCTTCTACTAATGAGACCTCATTCTAGCTTAAAGTGTTCCTCTGCTATTCACTGTCTTTGAGAGGCATTACAATCCATCCCCTTCTGACAGAAACACTGGGAGCAACTCTTAGAAAAGCAGGTTATGTTCTGACTAAGCGTCACAGGGCGTAGGTTGAGGTGTTTGCTGCCTGTCAGGATTCATGGGAGACAAAATGGTGGAAGTGAAGTGGTCAAAATGTGACCTTTGCTGAGGGTCAAACCTGAGCCTTTAGTCAAATTTTGAATTCATTGATGTGGCCAGCTGAAAGGACATCAATAGTGTGTTCTTACTGCCAGTAGGGCTGACTTCTTAGTATGTGTCAAAATAGGCATTGAAATTTTTTTAATGCTTTTCCTAGAGCTGTAAAGGTACCAGTATTTACCTGTTTTGCAGCTTAGCCTGAGCTGCTGTTCCTGAAATGAAGATCTCAGCAGCGCTGTGTCATTTATATCTCATTTGGATGCCCAAGCACCTGGTGCCTTGTGAGGAGTGTCCCTGTGTAGTTTTCATAGACATAACAAAAGATGGCTGTGAGCTTAGCATGGGTGAGCAAAGAAGTCCTGCCATGGTGCTGAGGAGGAGGCGTGTGCCTGTGCTATCCTAGACATCAGTGACACAGAGGATAGTAATGCCATTCACCACCTGAATGGTGCCCTGAAAACTGGGCAAACCAGAGAAAACGCACTTGGGCACAAGCCCCAAAGGGCACAGAGGGTGTGCAGGGGAAGATGGATTGACATTAAAGTCGTCGGGGAAATTCTAAATTTTTTAGCTTATGTTTGCTAGTAAAGGCTTTTCAGTAACTCCTTGTAGACAGGATTGCCTCACATCTTGTTAGACGTTGAAGGGGTTGGAAGCTATTTCAGGTGCAAGAGAAGCTGTGCTCTGTAGGTGGTTTGGAGAGAAACAGAGATGGTCCCTCTCCACCTTCAAGCTGTCCTCACGTAGTTCAGGCTGGGTGAGACAGGTTGCTGGACTGCAGGAGAGTAGCTAATTTTCTGTTTGAAATTACAGCAGCATCTGGTGGAGGAAGAAAGTGGATGTGGGCCACAGCCACATCGACACAGAGCAGGAGTCACCTGCTTTTGCTGGGGTCTGGGCTACACCACTGGTACTCCTCACCTAAGCTCATAAACAGCACCTAAATGGGTGCATGGCAAAACAAACACTTGCAATTCCCATTCTTACTACCACGAATGTACCGGAATTGAAGCTGGAGACACCCAGCTGTTCTGAGCTGAAAGCACCCCCGAACAGATAATAAAGATCTGAGACCTCAGCAGAGAGAAGAATGCCAATTATATAAAAGCATATTGAGGAGTTCCTTGAAGATTGTTTTTCTGTCCTGTGGGATCTCGACTTAGCACAATAGCTCTAGTTATTATATTAATGTAAGCCTAGGCATCCTTAACTGAAAGCTGATTCTTTTTTTTAGATTAACTGCGGGAAAACCAGCCTCAACAAATTCTGCTCCCTATCTGCCATCAAGAAAAGCCTATTAACAATAATTGTTGGGTTTTTAGTTTTCAAAGAACCCATAATTAAATTTTATTGTCTCATAAGTGATTAGAATTAATTGCTTTCACAATAGCTCTGGTACTCATTATCTACTTTAAATTGGGAGTGGCTTTTTCAGCAGAATTCCTTTGTTTATTGCAATTCCTTTCTTTTACATTCCTCGCCAGAGAAAATCCATCACAAAGGCTGTTCCCTTTGAGAAATTACAGAAAACTGACAGGTGTTGATTTAATATATCATCTTCAGCAGATCAGGATTAACTCAACAGAAGGGCTTCTCCCAGTGTTGAAACAGAAATGCGAGGCTAGAGAAAGCCATTTCCATGCTGGTTAGATTTTCAAACCTATGTATTAATGGGCAGTACTGTATATAATTTTTTTTAAAATGGTTTTCTGGTGCTAATCTGAGAACTCATCCTATGTAGTTGGGAGGAGATATTACAGATTTACCCAGTCAATAATGGTAGTTGTCCTTAGCTGCTGTTATGCTGGTTGAAGACCCTTTTCTCACCCATTGGCTTGGCTTGAGTTTGACCTTCCAGTCATTTTAGCTGTGACTTATATTAAGCTTGATTTGGACACTGGGTTGATGCTTGCAATTCCTACAGACTTCTTAAAGAGCCAGAGTACACCTTGCTGGAGACCAGCCACACCTCATTCTCTGTCTACAGCCATCCCTTGCCAGTGGCATCTCCCCAAGCAAAACTCCTGATCTCTAGACTTGCAGTACTGTACCTCCCTTTAACAACTGTCTTCTCCAAGGGCCTTTCTGAAGCTTCCAAGAGCTGTAGGCTGAGAGCTGTGCTCAGCAGCAGTGCTCCTGGGGCTCAGTTGAAGAGCAGCGCTCATTGCCTCATGATTTTTTGTGGGTCATTCTCTGAAACAAATCCTGCAGCTTTTCCATGCCATGCACAGTGTTTGGCTTTTCATCTCTGATATTAACCCAGAGCAATGGGCAGCAGCAGTATAAAATCCAGTTATGCAGAGAACCTAATCCAAATCCACCTGTGTTTCCACTCGTGGGGTTGTCCACTGGTGAGGGGATGACTTAAAGGATGCCCGAGTCCTTCAAGGGCACTGCCTAAAGCATCTGGTGAATGGGATTGCATAAGTACTGTATAAAATAGAAAACTACAGTGCTAAACACAGTGTGACTTCACTCTTAGGCTGTATTTTTAGGTTGTTAGAGTGCTTCAGAGGATGTATTTATAATGAGATGTTTTCTCTCAATGCAGGATGCTGCTCTTAGAGAAAAAATCCTACACAATTTTCATACACTTGTCATTATATAAATTATATAGAGTATTAGGCCCTTTGTTATACACTGTGAAAGTTTAGCTGACAAAGACTTCCTCCTTCTGAATTGTGATAACTTCTGGAATTGAATGGATTTAATTGAATTATCTGTCCCACAGAAAGTTATCACTGTCTATTCAGTTCCAGGACATAGCAGAAGGGAGGAGTGATTTGCCCTGTAGAAATGGAAGAATTAAAATGTAAGGAGTGTAGTCACAGATAACTTATGTGGGCAGTTTCCAGTCCAGCTGAATTACTTCACATATGCGAAATTATTAATATAATGGGTTTCATTATAATGTGTTAATAGCACAAGGAATGCCCTCGCTTGCTCAGTTCAGCAGCTAGTCTGTAATAGGTGCTTGGGGAGGGAAGACCAAGGTTTTACTCTGTGGTCATCTCGAAAGTTTCACTATGGTAGAATCTGTAGTTACAGCATTCTGTAATAAGCAGCACCACGTATTGTGGATGCCCTGGAAGGGCAGCCCCTAGGTTCTGGCTTCTCCCATGGAAAATCAATACCCAAATGTCAATCTAACAGTTTTACTTTTCCCTGTTTACCCTATATGGCCAAGTTCTGAACCCTGCCACCCCATTGGTTTATGGCCTGTTTGTCCCCTAGCCGCTCCTTCCCTGTCCTCCCACTGGCCCTCATACCCCTGGCCCCTCCTGTGTACCACCCCCAGGCCCTCGGATCATTGGCCCTGATGCTCTCTCCACCCCTTGCCATCCTGGGATAAAACCTAATACCCTGCCTTTGTTTGAGGTTCTCCGTCTATGCCCCTTCCAACGTGGGGACAATAAACCCAGCTGGGAACTCCTCTGGGGGATCCCTCCTGGCCTCCATAGCCTTATTCCCATCGGCTCTGCGTGCAAGAGTGGTGGGCTCCTCCGCCCCGACCGTGGTGCCTCCCTGTCCTCTGGGAGACGCTTAAAGAAGGTTGCGGTGCTGAACCTGCCCGAGCCATGCCGCGACAACGTATTGCTGTGATCTGAGCGGGAGGGGATGGCAGCCTGGAGCTTCTCCTCGAGGATTTGTTACGCTCCTCTGCAGGGCAGCCCTCAGGGGAAGCTGGACAACCAACCTGGCCTGTCTAACCAACACTGCTGCCAAGCACTTTCTCACATGGCCCCTAAGCACAGGGACTGCTTTATACCCTAAGGAAGGATTATTTCTTTTTGTCAGGGACGTAAGTTGTGCCACTAGC
This sequence comes from Picathartes gymnocephalus, assembly GCA_013390045.1. Taxonomy (NCBI): domain Eukaryota; kingdom Metazoa; phylum Chordata; class Aves; order Passeriformes; family Picathartidae; genus Picathartes; species Picathartes gymnocephalus. The sequence continues at coordinate 247,617 of WEKY01035192.1, forward strand.
AGTGATTCACCTTCCCTGCAAACCCTGCTCTGGCCTAAGGACTTCCGGAAGTGTCTGAAGGAGTGATTTGCTGTAATCATGCATTTACTAGTAAGTGTACCCTAGGCTTGGGTACTGACGAGGGGTAATCCCTTTGATGAGCTTAGCCAGATCAATGGTCTAAATTAGTATCTGGAGTCAAAGGGGTTTTTGTTACTCTAGATAAGGATCCCAGACTGAAGCTGCTGAGGATTTTTGCTGGCTGGTTCCCAGCTGCCCTGGGCACATCTCTTTACCTGTAGTACCTTCTCCAGGCTGCAGTGCTGGATTGCCACACTGAGAAAAGTATTTCCACAAAGAAACCTTATTCCTTTCTGTGATTTTATTTAAGTGCTTCTTTTTTTTAAACTAAGCAAGTAAATAGGGAAAATAATTTTGGTCATCTTTTCAGGATCATTTTTGTTTATGCTTGTGTTAAAAAACATAAAGAAAAAAGCTCCTAAAACCAGACTCTTCACAGTAAAATGAGTAGTGAATAGTGCCACTTTGGCAAATGCTACCATTCATTTTTCAATAAATTACCAATTTATACTTCTGAATGTAGCAATAAAAAGAGATAAAAGGACAGAAGGAGGAGGAAAACTTAGGAAGTTTATGTTTACGGCCAAGCATTTGGTTTTATGTTTACCTCATGGAAAGTAACTCCATATATCTTGATAATTGACTTCACCAAGTACCTTTGAAAAAACAGACTTTGGTACAAAAAAACCATCTTATTCTAGAGAAGCCTGTGCATGGTCTTCCACTAAGGAAAACATTTTCTTCTGAATCAATGGTTTAAGATTTTTACAATGTTCTTATCTAGTGGTTCATTTTCCCAGTTGGTGTCTGAGAACCAGCAAGATCGTGGCATAAATAAAAGCAAAATGTTTATAGTTTGCTTAAACCCTGGACAAATCAGCACTTATCCACCTGCACTCCAGACTGATTCCAGAGAACTTCCTGTAGTGAAGGCTTCCCCCTACCCTGCTTACTTCCAGATATTTGCTTGTCACCATTTTAACACCAGTGATTCACAGGCAGCTCTTCCACCATCCTGACCACAGGTTTTGATCCACCACACTTCTGAGGGGTCACTGGATTTTTCCTCGGCATCCTGGCACAGGAAACAAGGACTCTCAAGCAGCTGAGCTGCTGAATTTTTCCATCATTTAACACAACAAAAACAAGTTTTGTTGATGATCTATTTTGGAAACAATTTTTGTGGCAGTTCCTCTCTGAGTCAGTCAGAGAGCAAAAGACTGAATTGTGGTGGGCAATAAAAAACCCTGGTGCTCCTATAAGGACTATAAGGACTTTAATTATTCAGCTTGTTACAAGTGACACCAAGAGAGGCTGGTGGCAATGCCAGCTTCAGAACATCTGTGAAAGATTTATTTTTCCTCAATGATGAGTGGAAAAAGCTGTAAAAATACTGTACAAGGTTGGCTAATAAACTGTATTTTATTGGCCATTCTTATTATGAGTGTTTACAAGCTAGTGTGCTGATAGGCATTTTGATGAGATAGTATTCCTTAGCTGTAATCATTCTGGAATTACAAAATAAAAGCTAGGAAGCCAGAAAGCTGGAAAACACAGCATATGCATATGTCAGACCCGGATTTATAGCCAGACAGTGAGAAGCTGGCTTGGCAGCAGGTACTCTGAATGGTTACAGCGCTGGCCTGGCCAAGTCCTTTGTGGCTTGTTCAAAGTAGATATAGTGTGCTTTGTGGATGTTTCCATCCTTGGAACATCCCAGCCCCTTGAGGTGTGAAAACAGACTGGCAAGCTGATGGCATCCCTGTCTTCTACCCCTTGTTCCCCTTGGTGTCTGGGGTGGGCACAGAAAAAGGACAGAAAGGCCTGGACAGCCTCCCCAGCCTGTCTCACAGAACAAGCCCTTTGCAAAGTCAAGACTTAGTCCTGGGGATTTTGAGTCCCATTCTACCACCACCAAGCTCCATCGTGGTTTTCTTTGTGTGAAGTTATGATGCAATTTCCTGCTCCCAAAGTGGCCACTTCCAGGCTGGAGCTATTTTCTAGCATGCTTCCAGTAAGAGCAGTGCACTTCCCAGGAATGCTGCCTGGCCAGGGCTTGTGATGCCCTTGCGTGTTGGCAGCGTTGCACCGCGGGCTATGATACACCAACAAGAACATCCCATAATCAAAGTAATGACAAGCTAGTGGGAAATTGAGTTTAACCTGAGAAGAAGCTCTGTGAAAATGTCTTTGTGGTTATTGTCTCTGGCCCTCTGTTCATTGCTGTTTAGTCACACAACCAAAAACGTCTCTCCTTACAAGCAGAAAGGTTTTACTGACTATTTTTTTATTATATTTCCCTTCTGCCCTCCCTCTCTGATGGCAATCCTGCAAAATCTACCGTGGGTTGCCAGGTCCTGCTTATTTCTTTACTTTTTATGCCTAATCTCCAATAATAATTGTTCTGCAGGAAAGCCCCAGCCTTGGTGGTAACTGTGAGTCTGCTGTGGGCAGCTGGTGTGCCCCGGAGCATCTGTGTGACCGTGGTGCCTTAGCCATGGTGGTCTGCTGGTCCTGACACCTAAACAGGAAAAGGAGCTGTGGAAAGCAGGTAGCACTCATAGCAGCAGTCACCTCGGATCAGATTTTTTTGGAAATTAAATGCATAAAGATGCAGATCTGGTGAAGTTTCATGGCCATTTGACAGTCATACTTTGTACCAGTGGTTATTTCAGGTCTTGATGAAATTCAGACCTTGCCTGTTATCTCAGTCCCTTCCTGAAACAAAGGAAATATGCTCTGCTCTGTTAGAGTGCTGTAAGAATACACCTGTGAATATCCATGATGGGGATGGAATTTCTGACTTGAGGCCTCAATCCTCTTGGGAGACCTTTCATTAATTTCTTTGGGCTTATGGAGATCCCAGAGGATTATTTCCTCAGATATGAAAGGATCGAATAGATTTGTGGCTTATCTTCATCTCTCCATGGGCTGATTCTCTTTTCACTGTTTGCATCTGGGAAAAGCAGCAAGAGCACATATATCCTAATATTTTAGGAAGGAAGCAATGGCTGTCAGCTGTCATGGGAATGTGATGCATTCACGAATGGCACCGTAGGCGTTCTGTGTATTTTGCTAAGAACCAAGCAGCACCAGTGAAGCAGGCATCCAGTTAAAGATGTGGCCATGCCACCAGACGTCTCTTTGCTAAGACAGGACCAACAGCACTCAGTTTCTGGTTGAGCTGGTGGGGAGCTGTAGAGGAGCGGCACGAGTGGCTCAACGCCGCTACCTTCCTGCAAGCGCCTCCGAGAGGAGGGCGTTCTGGCAGGCACGCGGCACGCACCACACACACACACACAGGCTGCAGGTGGTTACCAAAGCAACCGAGGCAGGAAGGGTCTTCGTATGGGTTTCCAGTGGCGTTTATCAGTGGCGGATATCGACACTTATAGAGTGGCGGACATCAACGCCTACCCACACACCAAAAGGGTCCGGGGACGAAGACAAGGCAGGTGGAGGGTCCAGGGTTTAAATATGGGTATGGAGGGGGCGGAGCCAAGCGGCAAGGACCACTAAACAGAGAGGGTAGGCAGGAAGTAGATTCCAGGGGCTAATAGGGGAATGGCTGGGGTTGACAAACTAGGGTATAAACCAACGGGGATACATAGAACAGAGAACTTACTAGAACTTTACCATATATAACAAACTAGGGGTGTGACGGCCAATGGGCCATCAGCCAGTGGGGGTACAGGGTACAAAGAACTCGCTAGAACTGAAACATATATGGTTAATGGGGGGAGTGGAGCTGGGGTTGATTGACACGTGGTCATTGGACTTCCATGGGAGAAGCCAAAGCCTCCTAACATGCCCACAGGCCTCCACAGGGACCTTTGTACAGAGCATAATTATGCTAAGCAGATTTTTACCAGAACACTTCAGCATCCAAATGGCTGATAGATGTGCTCTATGTTGTGAGATTGGGATTTTTTTGGTCTAGTTTTGGCAACATCTTAGAAATTGCACGTGACTATTCTGTTTTGAAAAGAAATTGCTGATCTCATTTAACTTCAAGAAAGGGTCTTGAAAACGGTTTTGTTTTTTCAAATACAGGGGAAAAGCCCTCAAATCTCTGAGTGCTGTGAGAGAGTTTGTTAAAAAAAAAAAAAAAGGACTACTTTGAAAGCTTTCAAACAGCTTTATAAAGATAATTTCCTTTGTGCTCACTGCTTTGGCATCAGATCATCAAACAATACAAATAGGCAGAAGAGCTGGACCATGTCACTGTCACCTTTCCAAAACCAATCTCCAACCAACTGCATAACTGGATGTTGCTCACCATTAACTCTGAAAGGAAAGGAGACACTTTACTCAAAGCCCATCTTTTCCTTAAAGATCACCTATCTAAATATTGAGTAACTACAACTTTATGTAATTGTGGGGCAGCTGGATGATTTTTTTTTTTTTTGACAGAACAACGCATAAAATAAAGTACTCATTTCTTAACGAACAATCCACGTGCTTCTCTCTTCAGTTCAGGGAGTGCAGTGTTCACTTGTCCAGCTGAACACAGAGGGAAGATAATCAGGGAAACTAGGGTAAGTTCTGTCAGTCTGTAAGTACTCTAAAGCTGAAAGTTAGGAACAAGTTGGTCTTGTGTGTTTGATGAGCATGATGAATATAGTGGCCATATGTGTCAGCACCTGCACTGGAATATGTAGGACTAATCATGCTTGATTATGCTTGAAGGAACAAGGCTTGAACAAATACAACCATCTCCCTCCATGTGCTGTGTGTAACGCTGCAGGTGACCATTACGACGTGGGAAGGGGACATATGGCCTGTGACCTACAAGGAAGAGATTTCTCAGACCTTAAATTTGAGGCTTAAATTTAAGAGCAGGAAAAGATTGAAACTAAACCCCAGAAGGTATATACTTATCCTGCACGCAGAAGTGGAAGCTCCACAGTCACTGAGCTGGTGTCAGTAAATAGCTGTGTCTGCAGAAGATGCTGTACTGCCTCTTGTGGGTCTTCACACTCTTAACAATAAGGGAGGAGAAGGGAAAGTCTGTGGAGATAAAGGACTAAAACTTGTGCTTTTTAAATCCTTCTCCAATATAATTCTAAAACTAATTCTGTTCTGCTGGTAATTGCAGACCCACTTTTCTGACTGGTTGTATAGAGGGGCTTGAGATCACAGAAGCTTTCTTACGCTGTAGACCTTCATGAACTCAGGGATTAGAGCTCTGCAGTGGCACTCATCCTGCTTAATTTTTGCTGTATAGAAATCACGCATCTTGTGGAGAAAAAGAAACTTCCATAGCTTGCTTATCTGAAATGTCTGTCTTGGGAAGATATCAGTCTCTTTGCAGGGGCCTGTCTCTGTTCTGGTGGTACAGAGTTCTTCAGGGTAAGGATGAAGCCTGTGAACTTCTTCAGGAGAGGTAGTGACTGAGTAGTGAAGTGTGAGGTACAGCAGAGTGTAACATAATGGCATTAAGAAAAAAAGAAACCTAAGATCTTGTGTGAAATAGTGCGCCTTGACTTGTCCATTACCAATGAAGAGATGAGGGCTGCAATGGTAAGTCTCATGAAAATTCGGGCCAATGCTTAGCAGAAACCCCAAAATACTGGCAGGATTGGGAAAGCAGTAGGGGTCATCTCTCAGTGCAGCTGTACAAATCCAGGGCTGACCGACACCTTGAAGCCTGTGGCCAGTGAGAACTGTAGGCAGTTCTCATCTCTACATCAGATAGAGCATGTAGGAGAAAGGAAACGGAAACAAGGCTTATTCAGAGTTCATTTTCATAAGCTAGAAGGCTCTGATTCTCTGTGGGGGAGTCTAAAAGCTGTGTGGGAAAGAGAGAAGGAATGGGAATCAGACAGTCACTGCAAGTTCATACATATTCAAGGGGACTTGGAACATGCTCATGAAAAAGAAATCCACTGCATTATAAATGCAGATTCCTTCCTTCAGGTGTGTATGACCTCCTTGGTGGCAAATGTGTGAGGATAAGATTTGCCTCTGTGAAATGGTCACATGCCAAAGGGCAGGGGATGCACTGCTGTAAACACCGTGGGTTTGCAGAAAGTCTAAATCAGGTCTCAACCTGGCCCATGGGCTGCAGCAGCCTTTTCGCTGTTTGTACTCTTAATTTCACACAAGGTTTGGGACTGCTGAGAAATTTTGAGAGTGTTGTTTTGGTTAGACTTGAAATACCCCTCCCCCAGCATTATCCCTGCTTAAAATTCCTAGCTATCAAACAGCTACTTCCTCACAGATTATTGGCTCAAGTGCAGCCTTTTCATCAGACCACATATGTTCTGATCACTTTCTGGCAATTTTTCGTATTGTAAATAAAGCCCATTCAGCCACAGTTTATATACCACTATCCAGATAATACCTCCTAATGACCAACTTTCCCTGGAGAAACACAATTGTATCTCTTTCCCCGTTTCTGCCAACTGCTTTTGAGTTTGCCACAGAGCCAAGCATGGCCCTGCTATTGTATTAGTGCAGATGGGTGGGAGTCACAAAAGCTTCAATTGGAAAATTCCCAACCTGTGGGCAAGAGCTTTGGTTTACTTCTTTCTGTTGTAGAGGTTCCCACTGATTGAGTTGGATAGAAATTTTCTGTACTTTCAGACTTTTTCACAAGCTTGAAGGGACATGCTTTCAAAAGGCTTGTGGAAAATTAGGTGTGTGTTTAGATAGCATTGCAAGCAGGAAATATACCTCAAATCTTGTCTGATGGAGCGTTGTCTGCAAGTAATTCCTTCCTTCCCTCTTGCCATAGGTGTGCACTCTTGTCTTGTAAGATGATTGGGGTCCATTTAAGCTGCTCCAAGTTCAAGCAGCTCAGGGATCCAGGACAGGGGAGTGCTGGAGGACAAGTGAGAGGTTCTCACAAGGAGCAGCCAGGAACTTTGCTACCAGCTGGCAGGCAGTAGAAAATTGTATTGGCAAACGTGGCAGTAGCTTCCATTGTAAGAATTGCCAAAATCCTGCTAAATTTGGTGGTATTTGGAAGTGCTGGGTTCCCAAAATCTAGCTCTGACCCCAGTGCAGCTGGTGTGAGGAGTGGTGTTGAACATGGTGCAGCTGGCAGTTGCCTTCTCTAGGTATTGATCCCAAAGCTAATGTGTGCTGAGTAAAGACTTCCTCTTTCTCAAGCTCTTAGTGTGAGTAATTTGGTTAACTGTGTTTGCCTGACCTTTTAAGCTGAGCCTGGCAGGGAAAGGGGCAAGAATATCCTTGTTACTGCTTTCCTTCAGGCTTCCCTGAGCTCTGTGACATGTGGAGAACTCAAGGAAAGGGTTACAAGACCACAGATGCCAAATGAACTGTGTAGCTCCAAGCCAGGAGGCCGGTACCAACCCTCTCCACCATCTCATCCTGTGCCAGGTGGGGCCAGTGAAGAATAGGTCTGAGGTGTTTAGAATCTATTTTGGGTTTAGGGAAGCAAGGCAAATGGTGCATTTTTTTTCCCTGCACAAATAACTTAAACATACCCCAGAAAGGAAACCAGCTGGCGAAATGCAAAGACATGCTTTCAGATCCAGCAGAACAGAAAGAAAATGGGGAAACAAAACGTCTTTCTCATGCCTTCATGGGAATCAGACAGACAGAAAATTAACCATCCTTGTGTCTTTTCTGGTAAAAACAGCATCATTTGTTTCCTTTGTTGGGAAAACTCCAGCCGCCTTGCAGCCCCCTCATTGTCCATGCTAGGAGAGCACAGTTTGCTCCTTTTGGCTGGAAGCACAGTGGACCTCCTCGTCTCAGACTGGATGCACGGCCCAAGGCTCACAGTTTAGCCAGGGGACCATGTGTGCAACATGGACTGACAGCCTGGCTGGAAGTAATTCATGGCAGAGGCTTCCCGTGAGGCAATGAAAGGAAGAAAGGGAAGCACTTCTCGATGTCTTCAGTAGCCTTTGTTCACCATGAAAGCCCACCCTTCCATTGCTCTTTCTCATGTTTTTTTTCCCAGCATCCATTATCTGTAATGAACTCAATGACTAAGCCTCAATGGTGAGTTCTGGGCAGGGAATCTGTTGGGCTACATGCCAGACATCGACCCCAAAGAAAGCCATTACTGCCCACAACACTTGGGCAATGACACAGCTTGATAAATGTACCCCAAAACTGAGGAAAATTAATCACCCATCAGGACGTTTGCAAACTGTTAGCAGAGAATTTGAATGTGAAATATTTATAAATTCTTTTATATTTTTAATATTCTGTGGAGATTTGGCTGATATGGCAGTTCTTTAAATTGCACAGAAATATGATATATGGCATAGTGCAGAATATATCAGCATGTCTCTCCAGATCCCTGCCAGCATATTGGGGATGATTTCAAGGTATGAATGAGAAAATCACTGCTGGCTCAGTGTTTAAGCGTCAATGCCAAGTCCTGTGACTTTGGATCTCAGCTTTCATTGCTTCCAAAAGGCCTGATTCTGCTCTGTCATATTGCCAGTGATGCCCCTGTGATGAGAAATCAAGCGCTTGTACTTGGGCCAGATGGCCTCTCAAACCTGCAGGCCAGGCAGCAATCTCACTGGCAGGAGGCTGGATCCACCTCAGTCACATCACCTTCTTCTTGCTTGAGTCACTCTGGTCTGATGTGGGTGAGGGGTAGAGAGCCCTGGGTTTGGCTAAATGATCAACAAGGCCTTTGTGGCTTGCTGCTAATTTTTAAATGCCTCTGTGGATCTTGCAGTGGATAAAACTGGCAGAAATTAGCTCCAAATGTGGCTGGCAAAGGAGTCAGGAGTGCTCAGACTCAGAGAAACCAATAGCAGCTTTTTGGCTCAGAAAAGAAAGGGAAAGTGAACCACAGGACTCAAAATAAAAGTCTGGCAGAGAAAATATATCCCAAAGAGCAAATGACTTAAGTGAGTGAGCTGATTTTGCTGCTCCCTTGTGTTAGGGCCATCTACCTATTGCTTTATTCATTTATTTGTAAGGAAGGGATTTGCAAAATAATGGCTGAGCTGTAGAAGCTCCCACAATCTTCAAAGCCTGCTCACATCAGTGGGTCCCAGCAGCTGGATGAGACAGAGAAGCACTGGAGCACTTGGAGCAGGATCTGCCCTCGTGTTCGCTGCCTCTGGAGTGTCACTCACGGCTCAGGGATGCAGGGCAGACTCTCACTCCTTAATGCTCGTTACTTCACGAGTGCTTGTGGAACCTTCACACTGCGTTGCTCACAGAATCTGTCCCAAGTTTTGGTTCTAAAAAGATGCAGTGAGAAATTCTGAGTCCTAATATAGGAGGAGAAACTCCCACTGGCCAGAGCTATCCCTGTGCAGGTGATTTAAACACAGCCATTGGTTAGCACAGTGACACTCTGGGGTCTGGCAGAAGGTGCTGTGGAGGGTTTCCTGATCACCTCCAGAGGTGTGAGAGCCTCTTCTGTACACACACAGCCCCACGGCAGAGGAGGTGTATCTGGACCTCCCCTGCAGGCATTCTCAAGCCAACTGTAAATTCCAAATTCAGGCTTTGCTGCAGGCTAACAATGCAGCCCTGCACCTGCCTGGATGAGGCTTAACCTTGATTTACCCTTTATTTTACAAAGTTTAGCCCTTTTTCAGAGTACAGGTCCCTGAGTACCATACCTCCAATCAATCCTGTTTAAGATAGGCACCTCTTCCCAGCCCAGCTCTGGCTGTAAGAGAAATGGGTAATGATGAAGCCTTGTGTTTGTTCAACTCTGTTTGAAATTTACAGTGCTTTGTAAATGATTTGTTGCAGTCATAATAATTGATGCCTCTGCAAATGGATTCCTGTCAACAATACATTCAGACCCAGGCCTTCATTTCAGGCTCAGGGGGACAATATGTATTTAATGGAAAAACTGGTCTGGTTGCTTTTGGTTCTTATTTATGTACTATAATGAAGTGCTTATCTACCTGGTGGTGGTTCTTGTTTCTGTAAAAGGAAAACTGTGGAGGGAACAGACCCATCAGGTGCAGGAGCTGTGATACACCCTACCTGTGAGCAGGCAGGGTAGATCAGAGATAGATCTTTGCCTCTCACTCTTTGCTTCCCCTCAGCCCAAGATGGAGACTCCTCTACTTGCTGTTCTTGTCAAGACTTCTAGAGACCATATCATTTCTTACTTGTACTTCTTTATGGCCATATATTTGATGCCAAGGAGATAGGAGAAACATCTACCACACAGATCAGTCTGAGGTTTTTCATTAGATTTCCCCTTTCTTTTTCGCTGACTGGCTGTGAAAGCTTCTGGATGAGAGTCCTTGCCTTGCAGGTCCTGTTGCCCTTTTGTTAGGTTTGTTCCCACCTGCTTCTACTGGTGTACACAGCTCTCCTACTGATGGGCACGAAATGCTGTGTGCCTCTGTGAACACCGGGCCCTTTGGGATTGTGGAGAAACTGGCACTTTCCCTATAGCTGCAAACACAGTTTCTCCCATCAGGGAAAACATCTGTGTGGAAAACACCAGCATGGAAAACATGGGGATGTTGCTGTTGCTCACTAGTGTCTGTGAACATACCACCACCACTTGAACTGACCTGGAACGAGGAATTCAAGGAAGGAGATGTTCCTGAAGCAGGACCTGCTGGGTTGTCCATGTTCACCCGTCCATCGACTCCACTCTTGGAGTGTTGGTATCTCCAGCTTCAGCCACAGTGACCTGTGGTCTCAGCTGTGACAGGGAGTGTCATTCTCTGAAGCACATTGCTTATGTATTTTTGAAGTAAGGATAAAAGGCTTGTAGGGACTTGTGAATGAATGCAATAGAAAAATAATTCAACTTGTTGTTTAGAGTCAGTAATCCCAAATAGCCAGAGATTTGTGTTTCACCTAGTGCCTGATTACTGTTTTCAATCATCTCATTAGGTGCTTCATTTCAGGGTGACTGCAATGCGGGGATGTGTCCCTGCGGGGGATCAGCACAGCAGAGCAATTGAGACCTTGAGATCCTACTGTCACAAGTATCAACAGAAAGGAGGAAAAAACTGATTTTTTTTAAACAAGGTACTTCAGAGCAAGGAGTTGCCTTCCAAAAATAGTAGCCAATGCTTTCAGAAGTCAGTTGTGATTTTAAGGTGTTACTGCTCTTTGGTACATGAATTACTACATCTTTAGGACTGCAGGTTTTGGAGAAGTGATGTTTGTCTTCACTGTACTGAGTCATGTATAGGGACTGAAGAACAGCGCAGAGGGGAAAGACTTCAAACTCCTATTAGAAAGGCTGAGCTGGGAAGGGATGGAGTCTTTTCTGGGTATGATCTGCTAGTGTGCCCATGGGTGAGGTGAGCAGGCCTCATTCTCTAAGATAGCCCCATATCATGTCTGGAGTTCCGTGTAACAAGGTGGAACGGACTCGATGTTCCAGATGGCTTTTTTGCTCTTATGTACTGCTAAAGTTTTTTTCTGGTTCTTTTTGCTTGTGGCTCAGAGCAGACACCTTAGAGCCCATGGCATAAATGATAGAATAGTTTGGATTGGAAGGGACTTCATCTATTCCAACACCTTCCATTAGTTGATCAGATGAGATGTGTCTGCTGGGGGCTTTTCTCCAAACTCTTAACTCTCTTTACCTCTGGGTAGTTTCCTGGTTGGTCAAGATCCAAATTTCATTATTTTCTGTCACAAGTTGTGCTGGTGGGTTTTGTTGTGATTGCAAGGCAGTGTTTGCTCCCACAAGGAAGAAGGGCTGAGAGAATTGGGATTGTTCAGCTTGGAAAAGAGAATTCTCCAGGTTGTCCTAACTGTGGCTCTCCAGTACATGAAGGAGCTACAAGAAAGATGGAGAGGACCTATTTACAGGAGCATGTAGTTGCTGGGGTTTGAGTATGGGCTATTCAGGTCGGAGAGATGAAAGAGTCTTCACTTGTTGTGAAAATGTCTTTATTGCCTCGTGCAGTCAGTCTCACAGGCACGAGAAATAACAGTCCATGCCGCGGCTAAAATTCTCAGTATCCCAAGCAGAGGCAAAAGCAGAAGCAGCAGGAGGAAAAGTGATGTAATATCACCATCCTCAAGCAACAGCATCAGCAGCACAGGTACCAATCTAAGCATCTTCTATAAGCAGTATCCATAAGCAGTACCCATAGGCAGTATCCTAACAGCTTCAGCATTCTTTGCATAGCATCTGGTAAAGCAGCGTCTTAACAGCAGTCCCAATACAAAACATTATATTAATTAATAATCCAATCAACTACAAACATGATTCTATGGTAATTCTCTTCCTACCTATCCCTGCTTAAAACAAATGTGTGCATTTCTTACACAAAAACCTACATATATGGTTTATCGTGTTCTATCCTTCTATCTAACTACACTGTGCTATGTTTATATTATGTCTAAAGAGTGGTTAATGAATATTATGGAGAACTGTACTACTGAACTCTTAACTGGACTAAAAGGCACTTTGCTACTGACTAACTCAGCTTCTTATATGTTTAAGGCACTTTAAAGCATTTTTCTGATTGCTTAAAACTTAAGGCTAAATCTTTGTTTCATATTGGCGTGGCTTTATGTATCTCAGTTTCTCCAAAGGCTTCAAATCAATCCTTGCATTCCTCTCTGTCTCTGAGCCTGTATGCAGAGGGTATAGAGGAATTTCCATCCCATCTCCAACAGCAGTCACAGGACAAGTGGGAATGGATTCAAACTAGGAGTAGGTTTAGATCAGATATGAGGAAAAAATTCTTCCCTGTGAGGCTGGTGAGGCACTGGAACAGGTTACCCAGAGAAGCTGTGGATGCCTCATTGCTGGAAGTGTTTAAGGCCAGACTGAATGAAGCTCTGAGCAACCTGGTCCAGTGGAAGGTGTCCCTGCCCATGGCAGGGGTTGGGACAAGATGAGCTTTATTTTCCCTTCCAGCCCAAACCATTCTCTGATTCTATGGTTGAGACATCAAGATACGTTGCTAAAGTCTTGGGATTCACTCATATTTCAGAAGCCACCCAGTAATTTAATTAGACTCCATCTCATGTGGTTTGGTTCTGTCTCTGCAGGCAGGAAATGTTGGGGGCATTAGCAAGACGTTGCAGCAGTAATTCAAACTTGATGTTGGCAGGGATCCCCTTCCACACAGTGTCTTGGCACCAGCACCATCTCTCAGCCTCCCCCTTAACTCCCTCCTTCCCAAGGACATAAAAAGAGACATATTGTCTCCAGCAAACGTCCTGACAATGGAGGAAGGTTTTCCCTTCCCTTCCCTTCCTCCCTCCTATTCTTTTGCCTGGCATGAGAAGCACTGGCAAATTCAATTTCTTTATCCGTTTTTCATTCCTGGTGTTGCATTTGAAGCACGAACTGGTGCCATGGGAAATGAGCTGTGGTAGAAGCCCACATGGAGCCAGGGTTGCGCAGACACTGATGGATTGGGCAAGTCAAGAGAATAAAGGAGCTGCCCTATTCATATGTAAGACTACCACATAACAGACTGCCCAGGATGACTACACGCACAGGGGTTTCTTGTTGGAGACATGTTTATCTATATTACCAACATTCACATCTCCTGGTTTTGAAAAAGTCTTGCAATTTATTTAAGAATGGGGTAAAAGAATTTCACTATTCATTTAAACGTTTCTTTCATGCATATTCATTTAAACACATTAGTTTAAACATTTGCTTTAAACCCATGTTTTCCAACCCCGGACTGCACTTGGCTTTATCCACTTCTAGGTCATGATTGTATTGTTGTTTGGTTTTTGTTTTGTTTATTAATTCCTAGCCAATTAACCTCTTCCTTCTTGCCAGGAGATAATGACCTTGTATGATAATCTTTTTATGTAGTTTGTTAAACACTACTGTTTTGGTTTGAAAGACAGGTGTCTGCCAAGGAAGGCGGGAAACTCCCTTGGAATGAAAAATGTGACCCCCTTCTCTTCAAATTATTATAACTTTGAAATTACATGGCTTTCATGCAAAGATATGGGGAAAGGAATAACAGACCTTTACTAGTATGTATATGTATAACAAGGCAAACAAACAGCAACAACAGCAGCAACAACAAACACAACCAGAAACCCCAAACAAACACAACCAGAAACCCAACAGACACAACCAGAAACCCCAACAAACACAACCAGAAACCCCAACAAACACAACCAGAAAACCCCAACAGACACAACCAGAAACCCAACAAACACAACCAGAAGTCGCAACAAACACAACCAGAAGCCCCAACAAACACAGCCAGAAAACCCCAACAAACACAACCAGAAACCCCAGCAAACACAACCAGAAACCCCAACAAACACAACCAGAAACCCCAACAAACACAAC